>VZTH01014758.1:529962-546782 GCA_013397815.1 Aleadryas rufinucha | reverse complement strand
CCCACCCACCAATAAAATACGTTTGAGGGACAGGAATGCTTTCCATCCCTTCCAATTGCAAAATCCCAAAGGCTTAGTGAGGGAAAGAAGAACAGGCAAGATAAACAGACAGACAGTATAATCTTGAGGAAGGCTGCTCCATATCCTGCATTGTAACTTCACCCAGAACAACCATCAAAAGTCACTATGTTCCAGCTCCCTGGGAAACCCAAACACCCTGCAGTCTCAAATCCCAAAAACAAACTCTCCAGCTGAGGAACAAGGCATTAGTTTTCATGATTTGAATGAAGAAGTGATCATGCAGTAAGTGTAGGGGACTTCCAACAAAAAAGGGAAGACTGACCCAATTTGAAAACCCAGCACTATGAGGGGTAAGTCTGTAAGGTCTGTAGATAAGCCCTGGCACAGGGCATTGTACTGTAAGCACAAAAATATTGTGACAACAAGGGGCCAGCTACAGCAACAAATCTTTCCTTATCAGAAGGAGGTCCTCAGAAAGATTAATTACAACACATAGCGAGTCTAGAGAATACTACGTGTTCAGCTTTTTTGGTTCATTCTGAGGTCAAGTGAAAACAGACATAAGGCAGCCCACAGTATTTTAGGACATGACTTGTAAACCACCTTTCAACAAAACAGTCATTGCAATAAGGGAAGTCTGCACTAATCCATCAGAGGTGAGCTGCCATCACAGCCAGAACTCTGGGAAAGGCTGAATAGGACATTGATCATCAAGAAATGATTCTGTAAGTAAATTCTATAATCCAACCACAACAGCTGCAAAAAAAAGTTTCCCTCACCCTTTTTTAAATTTAATTACATCACTCCGCATCTGATACTGCAGCTTTGGCAATACCACCTCCTTCACTCTAAGAGGACTTTAAATTACACTTTGTCTTTACTTGCTTAGGTATATTTATTAGACACCAAAGTGTATATACCCAGTTTAGCTATCACTGTTACCTTTTGCACGTGCGAAGCCATAGTGCAACAGGGTGAGAGTCAAACTTTGTACCACTAACTTTCAACTGCAGGTAAAAGGGCAGATTGACTACTGCTCCACAGTTCAAGTGCAGTTTAAGAGCTACCCATAACCCCTTCTAATCCATATTTCCAAACCCAAGACCATCGCTATTATCAAAACAGTTTGGGGACTAGCTTAGAAAGGCTATCCAGCCTCTTAGTATCTGAAATCCTGAACTCCTCTTAGGAAACTACATATTTTGAACTATTAAAAATTTGAGTTTCATACACCACAGGAATAAAAATCTGAGTGATTAAGGTGCATATTTTTCACTGCCAATCAAGAAGGCACTGAAAGTAATGTCAGGGTCACATCCTCCAGCAAAAAGCTATCAAGCCTCCTGAAGAAGAGATGTGGCAGACTTATTTACTTTTTGGGCAAATGCAATAGAAAAACCAGAAACTCTGTAGGACAGTCTGTATGGACACTTAAATCAGAGAGGAAAAACGGAAGAATGCGAATCTGTGGTTAACATTAAACTGAGACTGCTGTTGCTGCTCTACCTTAAAGAGAAAAAATGTCCATACTAGTGGAGAGCAATCCTTTACCCAGCTCACAGCTATAATTATGAGTTTTTATGTTTGAGATCACCTTGTGCAAAGCATCCTTGAAGAGAAGGTATTTTCAAACAGTACATGTTTATGACACAGTGCTCCATCGAGCAGAAGTGGTAATTTGCCCATCCTAGGTTATTTGGAGTTTGAATCCTGTGTCTACAAGAACTACTCTGTAACTTTCTGATTGACAGGGAAAAAAAAAATAAAGCTATGTTCTACCATAGAGTGTATGTAAAAATAAAACATATTTATTTTTAGTATTTGGCTCTAGATGGAAGTGTGAAGATAAAAATAACTTCAGGAAGAAGGTTAAAAAAAGTTTAGGGTGCATGATAGTCTCAAAGCAGCAAACTCAGGTCTCCACTGAGAACCACCCCTGCCAAGCACCACCCAAGTCTCTACTCACCCCTACAGCAGCACACGACAACACAGAACATATGTCTGATCCACACAGATCTTTCAGAGAAAATCTAGCATCAGGCAGACACACACTCACAGACATGAAAACCAACAGCTTAACGGGGCTTCAAAATGGCACATATGTGAAACATCACCTTCGAGTTACACCGTATGCACAGCACATCTTTAAACACTGACATGACAATTGAGCAGTCGGGGTTTTATGAGATATTTCACATTGGTGACAAAGCCCTTGCTCTCTTAGCTTCTTTCACCACTCTGGCCATGAAGCCCCTCCTAGAGCCTATCAGGAGGTGAGGGTGTATTTGCCTCCATTTGGTGCTCAATTCACCATGCTGGAAGCTGTAACTCCTTTTGTTTTGGAAGGTGGGACAAGGAAAGGGCATGTATCACAAAAATCTCTGCCAGGAAACATCATGGTGACAACAGCTATCATTCTGGAAAAAACAAGCTTCTTTCTTAAAACAAATACCACAAAAAGTATTCTTGCTACCCATCACGTACTCTTGCTTAAAGCAAACTACCAGTATAAACCAGCTCTTGGAATATCTGACACATCTTGACCCACAATGCGACATCCTTCCTCTGGGAAACACTGCAAGCAATTCTTCTGCCACAAAGAAGTCACCATCACCTTGTTGACTGCGTAACTCCAGAGTGATCGATCTCCTACAAGTAACACCCATGTGTTATAAACATCAGCAGAAACTTGAGAAACCGGATCCTCTGGTATAACTCCATCTCCCCTAGACTCAGTATGGCATTTGTTGTAGCTCAGTGAACACCTGCAATACCATTTGAGAGACAATACTGAGGCTTTAAGAATTGATTTTGTCCTAATTTGGCTCGAAATACAAAACATTTTGAAGTCTGCACAAACGGAAAGGATTGTTCTTCACCTAAGTGTAAGGACTGGTCCAGTTGATGAGCATAGTCTACAACCAACAGCCAGTGCTACATTTCCCGGAGCTGTGAGAGCTACCAGAGTTACATTCTGCCATTACTACACTGGGGTTGCTCTGTGTTTTGGTTTGGGTTTTATTTGTTAAGGCAGGGCCCTCTGAGTCATCCAAACTAGAAGGGGAAGAGAAGCCAATTTACAGCGAGAAAGTAGAGAAAAGAAAAAAAGTAGCGTACACAGACTACTCTGTCACTGTCCAGGCTTGTTACAGGGGTAGCTCTTAAGCAAACTTCACAGACAAGCGAGTGGAAGAAAGAAACTACTTTTGACAAATAATCTAAATGCACATACCATGCACCTTTATTTTTTTCCCTTCCAAAGGGAACTCTAAGTACTGTTTCCAACTGAGCAGAAGACCTCAAGCCATCAAGTCAGGTTTCCAAAACAGCAGTGCAGTATAATTTTCAATGAAAATTAACAAACGCAAAAAGAGATGCAATGTTCCTTCAAACACCTGAAGTTCCCAAACTCTCTGGATAAAACCAACACTACTCCTTTTATTCTCTGAAGTGACATTATCACTGTTCTGCTAACCCTGTGTTCCTTAATTAGCTTTCACTAACAGTTCCAGTTTTATACCAGCTACAGCATCTTTTCCACACACGCACCTCTCTTTGCTAAGTACAACTTATTGCTAAGTCTACCCACTTCTAGAGGATAGTACAAGAGGATAAGGGAAGAGTAACTTCAGATCTCTACTGAAGAAACAACATTTATGGAAAATACCTATAAATCTGGAATTCTTTCAATACATATGAGAAAAAAAAATGGTTCTAGTTCATAAACTCTCAAGTCAGCAGTTAATTATTATTAATTATTCTATGACTATCTGTATATTCTCATGTGTTACATACATCTACACATATATTTTACACTTGTTTAATCACCAGAGCAGGCTACTCAGAATGCCATTATGGAAAATACTTGTAACAGATCTTTTCTCCAGACCTGCTCCTTCCACTCTTCTTGGCACTAAAGGCTGGAAAACTTTGTCTTGATAGTGGTTAAAGTCTGAATGAATAGCAAACCAGAGAATTCAATTCAAGTTCAAGTCTGATTTAAAAACAAGTTATGGTCAGCTTTTTGTGTATCAAACCTGACTACGTACTAGAGAGATACGACTAACATTTCAATGCCAATTTTTGCTAAATTTAAGTCATGCTCAAAAACTGAACATTTACAGCATCTACTGAAAGTGACACACTGCACTTTCACTGGAAATCAGGCATTGAATTTGTTAAGAAGAGATTTAAAATGATAATGTTCTTAGACAATAGCATCTGAGGACACACTCATTGCAGTGTGTTTATCCAAACCCAAAACTGGTCCCCAAATCTTAATAACATGGCATCTAAGTACAGCTTAATGCTTTCTTGAAATAAAGCTAGGGTCATACATCATATAGAGAATAACTTATATCTTCACTGCTTAAATAAAAAAAATTTTAAAACCATTTAAAATTTTATACAGGTTATCAGAAAATGAACTAGGTTTCAATAGAACAAGAACATTTCTTTCCTACAAGCATTCAAGTGGACTTTAAGCTCCACCACAACATACAAACACATCTTTTTGTAACAGAAGAAAACAAACACAGTTACATGCAATTTCTGGAAAGCACTCCTCACCAATCTGAAAAGGGAAACGTGTTTCACAATCATACTAGTGGAAGCATCCTTACTTAATATTCAATTACTTACAGATGTGTTGTCCAGCCTGCAAGATCTCCACTGTCCATGATAAGGTGATTTCCATCCAAGAGCCCAGGGGGGCTGCTGGAGAAGGCAGGTGTTGGAGACTGGGAGGAAAGAGAATCCATGCTCCCAGTTGGGGTGTCTTCTCTGGGAGAGCTGTGACTGTCAGCTAGAAAAGAGAGCACAAGTTAGAAGGATACTCAAGGAATCATCTCACAAAGCAAAAAAATCTGCCTTGGAGATAATGTCCTGAAATATGTAAGAGGAGAAACCTTACTGTCCCATCTCCACCGGGTATTCTGGAGGACAAGCAATCTCCCAGTATTTCCCCAAAAGGTATCATTGCACAGTTTCCCCCGCTGTTCTCTCCAGGCTTTCTTCACATACAACATATTCCCAGTCCCCTTTTCAGTATGTGTTTTATGTGAATGAAATGCTAAATTTTGGGGAGGTATTTTTAGACAAAGGCATCACTTCATATAAGAAAATAGTTTAGGATATGCATATTTGCATGTCTTCCTAAAAACACAGTCTCTAAAGATAATTTAACACACATTTGAGGAAATGATTGCTCTCAAATACAATAAGCACAATCTTCCCAAACATGAAACAATGACATTTAGAAAGGTCAGAATAAGCAAGAGATCTCTAACAAACACACAATACCCGAGAATGTTACTTTTATTACTCCTTTTTAATGGTGTTAACTTTCAAGAGAGCTCATTGTATTCTGAACTACTATTTGTTTTCATAGGCTACTCTTAGGATATCACTCGAGAGGCAATATATTCAGATATGATTGATTGGGAAAACATTAAAGGAATACCATTCCTACCCCAAGGACAGTAAGATAAAGTTACCAATGTGTCACAGCACTCACTGCAAACCGTGCTGACACATCAAGCCAAACAGCACGTTCTTCACTGAAAAGCTAACATTCACCCACATAGCTTTTCCCTTACAATCTTTACTTTTTTGAACATCAGCTGTACATTTCATAAATTCTAAAGGAGGTGCATGAAATGAGGATGTTTGCAAACATTAAAGTATCCAGCACAGCTAAGCCAGCAGTCTCAAATGGGGCCTGTAGCTGCTTTCAATATATTAATATTTAACAGTAATAAGAATCAATTCCAGCATCCTTTTCTCCATCCATGCTACTCCCAGTAGCACTCATGAACACAACCCACAGGCCTGCCAAAGAACACCAGCAGAAAAATCTAGAGCGGATTAGATGCTGCTGTCCCCACAGTCTTTGTAAAAGAGTTCTGCTCCTTTGGAACCAAAAGGATTTTGGGAAAAAAATTAACAACTAAGTCCTAACACAGCATCAAAATAATATAATCCAAAGCTGTTAAAATATTGTGCTTGTTTGACAAGCTGTATCACCTGTATGCAGTAATACACAAGATGAAGTCCTGTACAACATTACTTTCTAAGTCTAAATGAATTAACATCTGCTCAGGGAACAACTGAGCTTACTTCTACTCCATCAAGCTAAGCAGTACTGCTGCAATGATTTCTTTCATTTATGATTTTTTCCTAATTAACTAAAAGTGCAACACCACAACAAAAAAAATGTGAACAATGAAAAACCACCATCACTGGATAAAATCCTTCTCACAACCTTATTACAGCCTCAGCCAGCTCAATTCCTTCTGCTACAAAAGCCTGAAGTTAACAAAGCCCTCAGCTGCTTCCCCAGCCATCTCATCCTCACCCCCTCCCAGCAGCTCTCAGAGAACAACTTCCCTAGAGAGTAAAATGACATTCAAGTGAAAACAGTGAAATGATAAAAGTGATCATCTGGAAATTTCTCCCCAAGCAGCTTCTAATTTAAGGATCTAAATTAGCCCATAGTACCAAAGTGTGATATGCTCTGAGGAGGAGAACATTAACCTGGGAAAGTGAGTCACTTGCTCTGTGGCCCAGTCCTGCTCACCTGGCACCTCCTCACTGCACCAAGGCCACAGTGCTGCTGCTTAACATTTACATAACATGAGAATCACAGGCTTGTCAGGTAAAAATGAATTAATTACACCTCATTTGCAGATGTATGTGTCACTGATAAACATCTGAGAGATTACACAGTGGTACTGCAACCTTACTTCATAACTTCCTTAGAAATAGACTTCAGTCCTTTTAATCCATCACAATTTCTTTTCAAAGTAGCAGTAGTTGCATAACCTGGATTATCAAACTACATACACTGTATTAGAAGGCCACATTTACCTCAACCATTCACTTAGCATTACTAAAGCATAGTGGAAAGGAATATTAATCTGTTTTTTAATATTACAAATACGACTAACTCACAGCAGCTCCCTACAGAAAGCAGAAGATATTATGTTGAATTGTTTCTCAGAACACATAGAAAAAGTAAAAAAAAAGAACACTAAACACTTCAGTCACGCACAGCAGAGTTGACACTGGAGACTGTAGTATACAGGCAATTATGTTTGACATTATCATAAATTAAACTGTGTGTTAAATCTTTCCTCAAATTTTACTTCTTCCTTCCTGAGCCAGTGTTTTCTCACAGTCTGTACTGCACTGAACTCCCAAAACTAAGACTTGGTTTTGAACACTAAAAACAAATCAGGTATTTAAACAGGAAAACGCCTGCTAAATTCTATGGGATTAAGTAAAGACCTTCTAAAAACATGTTCAAAGACACTTTACATTTCTGATAGCTTCAATTATCTCCTTTTGTAAAGTAAAACAATATTTTTATTCAGGAATAAGCAATTCTGTATAACTGCAAATACAGATGACTAATGACACATGATCTAGCACATTTTCATGATTAAAAACAATATATGCTCCAAACCTAAGTCTTCAGAATACAGGGTCATTGCTATGATTTCAACAGCACAAAGATCTCACCCTCTACGTCAGTGCCAAAAGTTCTGCTAACTTCAGAAATTATAGTAACTCCTGTACATGGCAGAGGCCACAGAACTGTGCCTCATTATCTCTTTATTCAGCTTAATAACCTGCTTTTGATTAATGCCCATCTCACATTGGGGTCAAACTACATATTCCAAATAGTCATTGTCTGAAAACATCAGTAGATGATAAAGGGAATGAAGAATCAATTGGCTGCTAATTAACATACTTGCCAATCAATGCATGTACCTTCACTTTGTTAGGCCTCATTTTCAGGCATGACCCATGTAATATGCACTACTAATTATTATATTACCTCTCATATCAGGTTTTTGTGCTGTGTGACAGTATTTCAATGATCTCCTTTTGAAGTTTAACACCGAGTATCTTACTTTTGCAGCTTTGGAATCATACATCTACTTTATAAAGCTGTTACAGTTTCTCAGTGTTCTCTCTGAAGAGGCTACATCAGATGTTGATTCTGTGGGGTTTTGTTGTGGTTCCATCAGAACAATATTAACTGTAAATGCCACCGCTTACTCCCACTCCGTTTGTACATCCAGGGCCGGCACTTGTTTTTGCCGTGGCTTTAAATTAATAATATGATGAGCTGATTGCCCTCTGTGACCAACAGACTTAGCAGAGTCACTGTTTCTAAGGATGTGCTCCATTCTGTGACTTTGGGCTACAATTTCCCTCTAAAATATGTACATTTGTTTCTCAATACAAGCATGTTTATTTTGTTTGAATGGGTGCAGTTTAGCACACAACCACAACTCCTACTGCCTGTCATTATTTGCAATTCTCCTAACTTTGTCCCATGTGCAAATATATCATCAAAGATTTGTATTTACCTTTCTAAATACTGCTACTCCATTAGCATTCCTCCTGTTGCTTCAAACTTCTTCAGCAAGCTACAAGATGATTTAAAAATTAACATTGCCAAGCTGTACAACCCCATGACCAGAGACCTTTTTTCAGACAAGTTAGGAGACTTTGCATTATTCAAAATATTCACCTGGCAACAAGCCTACCTGTGAGCATTTCTGCTTGATCACACATTGATTATCATAGCTAAGTTCTTTTTGACACTTCTTCAAAACTTGTAGCATAGATTGACTTCCAGCTATTTCCTCTTTTCCCAACCCCCTGCCCTTTTCCTGTATTTTGCTTTGTAGAACAAGTAAAGACCCTAAGCTGCTGGAAAGCTGCCTTTTAAGTTTTGACATGGTTTGTTTCTTAAAGTGTGTGTTAAGGACATTGCTGGAACTGAATCAGCTTTATGGGTTTCCTTTCACCTCAGAAGTCAGGGGCTCCTAATACTGATAGTCTAGTATTTTTTACCATTTCTCTCCTCTCACTCCTCTTTATCTCCAGCATTGTCCTCCAGTGAGCAGCACTGTCAGGTCTCCCACTCCTATGAAAACACTGACTGCCACATTGGACTGACAGGTCCTTTCGATGAGGAGCTCCAGAAACTTCCTGTTCTTCTTTCCTACCACTTGAATTCTAATGAGCTCTTACCTTATAAAACATGCAAGATGTGATTTGCTTTAAAGCTCATTTATATTATTCTTTGAGCATACAGTTTGGTGTTCTTGGTGCCTTCACCTTCTCCTTCTAAAAATGTCAATCCCCCTCCTTTTTCTGTCCTATTATACTCATTTTTGAGTGCCAAAGAGTGCCTGAACAGATGAAGGACATGAGGGTTCTCAGTACAAAAGCAGTAAGTCTGTATGACATCTCACAAATTTCTGTCAACATTCCAGCCATCAACTCTTCACCTTTCCTTCGTCATATTTGTGGGAAGGCTCTGAGTGCCTTCAGCTTGGCCATCTTTCTAGAGCTGCCATCAAGCTGCTTCTACAGTTCATGTCCCCATCCTACGCAAATAGGTGTAAGATCCAGTTTTACTCTCAAGAGAGTTAAAAACTTGTTTCACATTCTCGCCACCTTTTGCGTACTATTTAAATTTTTTGACTGCTTGGATCCTTTTAAACTGTCATGTAAATTATCTTCTTGTTTCACTGATCTAATCACAACACTCATCCAAGCCTTTGAGCTTTCACTGTGCCTCTGCAACAGACACCCTCTGCTTTGCCTTTATGACTGTTCATAGTTCAGACCAACCCCATCTAGAAAATAATAAATATCTTAGGCTGATCCTAACAGTTTACTGGTGTATCTAGCTGGTACTACTTACCCTTCAGTTTCTAACCCAAACATCCTTCCTCCTTCCCCCCTTCCCTGCCTCATGTCACCCTTTTTCATAATGACAGATACCCACAAAGCGCCTGCACAGACTAAGACCTACCTCACCCAGCTTTTCTCTAGCAAATACATAAACCCTCAATTCCTTTTGCCTTTTATCTGGAGGAGTCTCAAATAGCAAAGGCTCTCAGACCCTCCTTACCAGAAATCTGAACTCAGCTTCTACCTAACTGAGCATGACATGTCTCCCCACTGCCTTTTTTTCTCCTTTTTCCATCTGGCTAGTCTAAGAATATTTTTTGTTGGCACCCAAAGTTGAAAAAAAACCTGAAATACTTTGGCAGTGTCAATAATCAGATCCTTACTTTACTCTGAGAATTCTAAATAAGAAAAAAGCATTTGTATTAAGAACCATGAAAAGCAGAGAGTTAACACTATCAGTTACTAATGCTTAAGTGACAGTTTTCTTCCAACTTCAGCTTAAGTAAACTGATGAATTACATGCTTTAATGTCAAAAGCAAGACTAATCTTTAATGTCAACAGTACAACCAATGCCTATAGTTTAAGGGTAACCAGAGAATGAAAACAGTTTATGGAAGAGAATTTTTTCTGAAGTAAATGAGGAATATGTGACTGTTTCTGTTGAGATACACAGAACAGGCCAAACAGAACTGTCATAGACATTTTAAAAGGTCATTGCATAGGCAAATCATGGTAAAATAAGAGGATAAAAATCCATCTTATTGACTTCAACACAAACAGGTTGAGTCATAGACAAGGGATGATAGGGAGAATTGCTGAGGAGAGTAGGTTAAAGATGCTGCAAAATCCCTGTTGCCACCTTCAAGTCTCACATTTTCGCATTGTGAGGTGGGGAAGCAGCAGCTGCACTGTTGTGCAGCCACCCATCCTCCCCCATCAGCATCACAGCTGCATCCCACGCTGACATAACAAACATTTGTTCCCCATAAATAGCTAACTTCCCACAATAATACAGAAGTTCAACCAAGCAGAAAGTATCCATCCTCTTATGTTAATTTGTGGGTATGTACTCTCCTTTCATTTTAACAGGAATCTCATAGATCAGGGACAGAAAAGAAATATTGGTATCATAAATATCCTTGATCAAGAAAGTACTTAGTTCCAAGTGTTAGATCTTCAGCATCTACAGAAAAGAGACACAAAAAACATAACCAAAGTTGCCTCACACCATTAATAAATCTTTAAATGATCCCATGAAACAACGTACCAACTACTCTGGAGAGGATTCAGTCATTCTTGGAAAGCTAGAAGTAACTCCAATGGTGAAAGTTTTCTGTGATAGAGTGATCAGAGGACTCTGCAGTCAAGAAGTGTCTTTTTTTTTAGATGCAGGGCTGCACCCTTTATTCACTATTTAACGTACCACTCATCCTTGTGGTAAATCACACCAAACACCAAATGAACTCAGACATTCTTCTACTTCATCAGGTTTTTTTAAAGTTTTCTGAATTAATGAAGCCAAGTCATCTGTTTCTGAGTAAATAAAGAAACTGTGTACTTTTATTTGTCATGCCATTGATACCTTAGGTTTTAACTTTTACATTTTTCAGATCCTGTACTGCCTAGTGTGTGATTCTGAAGTTGCGTGTGGCCTGTTAGCTGCTGTTCTCTCATGCTGGTTAGACATAACAAGCCTCTCTAGGTTTCCACTTCAAGGACACCGGGCCCCAAAATACGTAAACTAAGGCCTCTGAAAAGGAGGGCAAACCTGGGGTAGTTACTACATCAACTGGAGTTGCAATTGGAGAATCAATCCTGATGTGCAAATGGACCAAACTTATAAAAGGGTAAAGAACTCAGGGTGACTCAGGGTCCATCTTGGGTGTAGCCTTTTGACTGCTGAGGGTGTACCTTTGAAGGCCCCTCAAATAAATACCTACCTGCATTCCCTTATTCCTGTGTAGTCTCTGGTTTTAGGTGGCCATGTCAGTCATCACCACTAAAACTGATCAATTGTTTATTACTCAACTCCAGACCACAGAATGTGCTTTTTAAACACATTTCCAAATCAAGGTGAAAGCTTGACTGAAAGCTAATAGTGACCTATTATTTGGTTAAAAAAGTAATCATAGTGAATGCTAAAACTAAACAAGAAAGTTATTTCACTGCTCCTGAATAATGGGTATTTTGGAGGTCAGATTCTTGTAAACGCTCAGAAAAATAGATTTGTATTACCACATTCCATTATCCAAAAGTACCCATTAATACCCTCAGTGTGTAGCAAAATCCTGTACACTGCAGCATTGCCTTGGTATGCAGTTAGTTCTTACATAAATTTAAACATCATAGACTCCTCCAGCCTAAAGCCAGCAGAGCAAATGGACAGCAAACAGCCCACATCCCCATCAGTTTCATGCTGTCACATAGAACACATGCAGCAAGAATCAGATCCTTGTGCCAGCTACTTTTTTTCTCTCAGACAAAGTAATTAACACAATTATTCAAGCTGACTACCGCTTTTCCTAGATAAAGACCAACTTTGATATATTTTTCAAATGTGTGCAGGTAGCAGCATGTGTACCTTAGGCACGAAGTAGCTTTCCTGCAAAAAGGTTGTTTTTCCCAATTCCATAATGGTTCAGATACATCAGAAAAAGGAAGAAGCCGTGCTAGACAGAATTTGCCTCAAGACTGGATGATGCAACTCAAGAACTGTAGCCAAAAAGGTCACAAGATGTTTGAGTTGGGGCTAGGAAAGGGAAAGAAATTTGCTCATCTGCAAATTACTTGGGGGCACGTGGAGTTTGGGGACCATCATCCTGTCCTGGCCTCCTCCTTTTTGATTTTTTTTTTTCCATTTTTAAAATGCAAAGTTCAATTTTAAACAAGCATCTTTCTACAGATACACTTACCCTGTATCATTAAGCAATTAACCAGCAAAAATTAGGCAATTATTGCAATAAATATCCCCCTTTCTGCAGATCATCTCTGAAAATTCAGGAGAAATACTGCTTGGATTATTTTACATCAATAAAATCCCAAAGACACACAGCCTTTCGCTGAGCAAGCTAAAACTGAAATGGGTAAAGAATCCCAATTTATTCCTCAAGCTGTGGAAAAAAAGTTCAAGACAGAGTCACAGTCACAACACTGGGATATTAATTATATCACATAATTAAATTTTGAAACACAACAGAAATCAGATACAAGCCTGCAGAGGGGCTCCTCTTTTGATTTGTGTACACCATGATAACAAGAGCAGTATCTAAACTCAAAAATTACTCATTTTCATCAGAGCTGGCTTGGCAGGAAACCACACAGGATCTCCGGCCTTACCAGGCTAGCCAGATGCCAACCAATTTCATGGCTGAAAAATGCAACGATGAACTGAAGCTACTTCCTGAAAACCCTGGACAAATAGTAAGATAAATAGACTGTCCCACCGCTTTCATAGTTTTTTGGTAGCACTGAGTTTGGGTTTCCACCAGTCCAAGCAACATTAACCTGTGGTCCAGCCCTGTATTGAAACATACAACAGAACAGCTCTAGTCTTATCCATGAGAATGACAACTATGAAAAACCAGAGCAGATCAAAAAGGTGTACAACCACGAGGCCTAAAAGTTCCCTAAGTCAGAAGCACTTCTTAAATACCAGCAAAAACTCCAAGTCCATGAAAATATTCTTCCACGTTTCCTTTTCTGTTTTGCTGGCAATTCAGGCACCAATCAGCTGGAAGATCTGTCTGCAAGGGTCCTTCCACCCACAAAAGGCAAGGTGTTCACAAGCTCTTTCCCTGAGCTGTCAAACAGAGGTAGAATATCATGCTGTTGTCTCCTTTTCTCTTGCTATTTAGCTTGCTTTACTTGCAATTACTTCCTCTGACTTCTTTTAAGAAGTTTCTCACCAATAATTCCACAACTTGGCCAATGACAAGGACTAACTGCTTCCACATTGTGTATGTGATGGGTCTCTCACACGAAAGCCATTCTGAAATATTTTCACAATGCTGCTGACACTTGGCTGTGCCTCCTTCCTCATTTTGTTCATCTCTCTCCTTTAGCCCTAACAGTGACTTCAGTAGAGGAATGGATCAAGAGGGATACCTATGGTTTATTTAAAAAGCTACTGAAAACAAGATAAGCATCCCTTAGGGGAAGTTTTGTCAGTTGTTTCAATTGAACATCCAGGTGACAGGTTTGTTGATCTCCCCTAAGAACACCTTCAATCTCCCTGTGGGTTCAGCAAGTTGCAAGAACAGCTGGGAAGGGAAGAAGTGACAGTAATGTAATTCACCTTGCGCTAAGTGCAACTTTCAAACGAAGAAAACAGAAAATTAGAGAGAAAAAGAAGAGCAAATAGGACAAAGGCTTCCAGAAGCTAACAGGCAAAGAATACATTTTTTTCAGACCAAATGAAAAACACTGATGGAGTGGGAGCAAAACAAGAAGAGGAATATTCTCTAACTTGCATATCAGCCTTACAGAAGTCCACCAGCTCTCCCCTGCAAGATCTTCTCTGCTACCCTTGTCACTAGTGAAGAGAAGCAAGAGATCCCATGTGAGGAAACCCCTAAAATAGCGAAATGCACATCCTCATCCACAGGAAGGTTACTGAAGAGCTGAACAGCTACAAGTCTTTGTTCTACTTACACTCTTGTGTGGCGGGTGAGAGAATTTACTTTTACCAACAGAGGCTGGCCAGGGCACAGCTGGCATGCAGCAAAGATACGTCAGTGACTTCCATGCCTGGGATTAATGGCTTTTAGCATGCCAAATTAGCCTTCTTACAGCATTATGTGCCCCTGCATGTCTGTGTGCAGAAGGTAGAGAATTAAAGAGATGAAGGATTATTACAGGCGATCAGAGATTTTTAATAATGTCTGGCCTCAAGGAAAGTCTGACCCATTCTCCTGAACTCCCCATTCCTTCTTGAAATTCAGATTCTAGTTTTAAGTCTGTCGAAGTTCCCTTCTTCTGCCCCCTGACTCCAGTTGTATTCATGTGTGTGAACATGTGGATGTGTTTACTTTGAACACTTCTGCAGCCTCTAGATTTCTTACACTGAAAGCAGACAAGCACTGGCAATGATACTCGGGCAATTCTCACACCAGCCATGAAGATCTGATACACCTCACTCAAAAAGATGTAAAAGTTAGATGTTTACTACATCATGACACAAACTGGATTTTTGGTAACAGTGCAGCAAGTAGACTGTAGCAAGTAGATTACTCACAGGTATAAAATGGCCAATGTATATTGTGTATGTGAAGTATGGACCAAAATTATTCTGTATCTCCAAAAAAAATAAGTACCTTCTATAGACCCAAAGCTTTCCAAGCAGAAGTCAACTCTCTGACAGGAAAGTAGGACCCACAATTACATAAGAAAAGGCTTTACCTTCACTGACAGTAGCTCAAAAAGACTTAACTTTGTATAGCACACATCCTACTTGCAGCCATCAGGTGGAAAAAGCTGTGACGGAACACATAGAATTGCAGGAACTATTCTTGCAGCAAGATGAAATACAAACTGTCTGAAATTCCACATGGCAAACAGCAGTCATCCTGATCTTCTCCTCATGACTAACATTGGTGCACTTATTTTGTGACAACATAACTGTGTTCTGCTCAGCTGTTAACAATAGCTTTGTAAGCGAGTGTTGCAGGGCCTTATGGCTTTTTGATATGCCTATGTAGCTGCTTTTCTTTCCATTTCCCCTACTATGTGCCAGGTTACAGAAACACTTCCAAGCAGCAGATTCAGAAATAGAAAGAGTTCAAGGCCAGGTTTCACACCTGCAACCTTGCAGTTCTGGGCTGTTCCAGCCCTGAAGACCAGTCTCATTATAAGTCCAAGGCTTCCTCTAACATCCACTTTATGTTCAGTAATTCCAAATGAAGTTTATGATTTTTTACTTCTGTGTTTGGGGCAGGAAGTGATGGAGGGAAGCAGGGAGAGGGAATATTGCTATGTAGCCATTACACATATCACATTTTACTCTGATAAAGTAATTTAATTAAATGCCACAGTAATTCATGTAAATTAATTTATCACCCAAATTAAGACTCTGTCTCACTCCAATCCCCACAAAAAAACCATAACCAGCTACTCCTATTCAACACTGACACACCTTTCATAACTACGGCTTCCGTAAATACTTCAAAGGGCAATATAAGTTAGCACAAAGTTTTGAAGGGTTAAGCAGCAGTTCTAATTTTTATTTCTTTCAGAATTCTGCAGAATAATCTGTTTTCTAAATCACTGTAAATACAGTATTTAGTTTACAGCAGCAGCAGAAAGCTATCACAAACAGCCCGTATGGTTCCAGAGTGGGGGGATAGGACACAAATGCCCTAAAAAAAGAACAATGCAGCCCCCCTTTGACACTAATGTGCTATGTCCATATATGTGCCAAAGAGAAATTTTGGCACCTAGAGGGTATTAAAATAGAATAAGTCATCAGCAGGCCCTGTGGTTTAAGATGTATATTCTGGTTTGTTTAGAAAACGAGTTGTTCTGTAGTTGGACGAAGTGCTACACATGACCCATTTCTTGACTCCAGGTGTGACTTATGCAACTTGTGCTGATTCTCTGCTCATCCTGGATGGACTGCATCACACTGTCTACCTTACACAGGACTTTTCTCCCCATATTGCTCTAATAGCCCTGCAAAACAGTTTAGTAATCTCAAAGTCCCTGGCACTGGGAAAAAAAAAATGAATGAAACAAACAAGAGAAATCCCAAACCTGCTGATTTTGCCACAAGACAAGAAAGGTATATAAAAATCTAAATAAAATTGTAAGGGAACAAAAATTTAAATCTGCATTGCTCTCTAGAAGAAATGTAAACAGAGATCTCTTCTGATACATACTGACTGTCCAAAAGAAAAATAAAGACCCAGTGACATTTTTAGAATAACAGGATAAATAACTCCTTATTCTAGCTAACAGTCTTTCCCTCTCTGCATAGAGAGACAGAGAGATGATGAAAAGTCATTTGTACATAGATGAGACTGTAAGCCACAGGAGCTTCTGCATTGCTATTCACTCTAAAATTCATTCAGATAGTGAGGGGGAAAGA
>VZTH01014758.1:502521-529905 GCA_013397815.1 Aleadryas rufinucha | reverse complement strand
AAAAAAAAAAAAAAACCAACACAAGAAAAAAAAAGATGACCAAAAAATCACCACCGAAACCAAATCCCAAATCTTCATTTTAGAAGGCTAGAAAACTCTGGAAATGGTCCTAATGTCAGACAAATCTGCATTTTGCTGAAACAAGAACTTTGAGTCTAGGCCACATATGAATGTAGCTCAGAGTTCCCCATTAGGTCTAGTTCTACTTGAGACACTAAGATGTCAAAAAACTTCAGAGTGAAAATTCAGTAACTGGCATACCACAGAGGAAAGAAGAAAAGTTGAAAGCAAGAAGTTGAAAGAAAAACAGACAGTATCATCTGTGACTTAAGGTGGTCTTTCAGGAAACAAAGATCCTCACGGTAGTAAATATAATCCTCGAATTATTTGCAAATAGGTTTAATCATCTAATTGCCATGTACAAGGAAGGAAAATCTATGCATTATCAGAATTCAGTACAGCTAATTACTAGAAGGCAAAATAAAGATTTTTATCGAACACAGTGTGTGTTCTTCAGCTATTATAGCTATCAATATTTATATATCTTACAGCCCTTTCTGGGTGGTTGCTGCATACAATTTGTGTGCAGTCAAGAAGCTTCTCAACTGCAAACGTGCTTTTAAAAAGAAACCTGGCCCAAACCCTGCATTTCCAATTCAAGCAGTGGATTCTGAAGCCTGTTAACTCCCTGGAGCAGCTGATAGCTAAAGACTTGTTTCCGCTTTTCTAACAATTTCCTGGTTTGCATAACAATCCTAAAAGAAACACACTCAAGAAGTTTTCCAGCTCAAAGAGATTTTGTCTCCAACATAGTTCTAGTTTCAAGGCATAGAGAATATTTATATACAATTACAATAACTTTAGAGATATATTTGTCTACAAATATATTTACATATAAATATGTATCAGCTGCTTGTTTAAAACAAGATTATGATAATTTTGCCATATCCAGGAAATACAAAACACTGGCTTGTGCCTGGTGCTTAACTCATGCCATTGTGAATAAGGGGGGGCGGGGGGGAGGGAAGGGGTTTAATGTTTAATTTCCTGTTAAAAACACACACAGGATAAAATCTTCCAAAGAGCAGTTATAAAACATGCATTTGTTAGCCAAGAAACTAGGTAAATATGGAATGAAGCCCAGGCTCACTTTAATTCCTTCACCCCTCTCCAAAGAGGAAAGCAACTGAAGGCCAGGGAGTGTATTTGGAGGCACTGAGCTCTACTCAGGGACTAGATAATTCATGAGCCTGGCTGATCCACACACCCTGCAGCCACTGGGGCAGAGGCTCAGTGCGTGCAGTGACGCAGCTGGGCTCGAGGTACCGCGGCGCTGCATGTGCACGGCACACGTGCCCCAGAGCCATTGTCCCAACTACTGACCACTGTCCTGACATAGCTGCCTGGCTGAACACAAGGAAAACAGCCATCAGCATGTGGTCAGCAGCTATCAACAGCCTGAGGATCCTGCTACCTTTGGTGGTGGCTTTACAGACCACAGAGGGTATTTTTTTCAGCAGTTACAAGGAGAAATGTTATTGTCAGATCCCACTGAAATGTCACCTGCAGCACTTCAGCCTTCCTCATCACTGTTTTAATATGTATGCTGATGTATTAGGCTCTTCTGCAGTTCACCCCACTACAACTCCCAGACAAGTACCAGAGTTCTGTATGATATATAACTATTGCAGCCTTTAACAATCGCAGCTCTTTGCCAAGTTGCCCAGATTAGACAAGAATATGGACTGTATTCAGGCAAAATTGAATCTTTATAACCGTTTTCAATAGTAACACTGTATTTTTGGCTCTTAGAATAAAAACAAGCCACCAAGTGCTTTCTGTCTACTGTGTTTGGGTCAAAGTCAACTCCTTAGTGCACACCTTGCTCCATGGAATTGGAGAAGCTGTGGTATTTCTTGCATCCTGCAAGGATTCGCATTCAAAATTAGATGTAAACAGCTCCATGACTCGCTTCAATTTTGTTTTGTTTTTCAAATGAGGATAAATTTATTATTGCAAATGTAGCTCAAGAGCCTTCTTAGCTTTTGGCAGCATATTATTTAAATTAACACAGCTTAAGCTTTTTAAGCAGATACACCTTAAACATCTTCTAGTCAAGGCATTTAGTTTCACATTTGATGCAAGAAAAGAAAGGCACAGATTATGTATCTCTCTGGTGAATCAAATCCGATGGCAGGAATGCCGAGTTTCTTGCTGACTCTTTGCAAAACTGGCTTTGAGACTATAAACAGTCCTGAGTTTATTTCTAAAACCTGCACTTAACAGCTGTTGTAGGCATTTGTGTTCTTGCCTCATGAAATCAACCACTGTTAACCACCAATTTAGTGACAGTTCACCAGCAAATCTCTTACTACTGCATGAGTTTAAAACCTTCCTGTTTATTTTCCCTTGCTGTAACTGGACTTTGTGCCCTGATCCCATGGCTCTTCATGTGCAAAGACAATTGACTAAAAACATTAGGAGAGAGAAAAGGAATAGGGTGGAGAAAAACTGTAACACAAAATGAGCCCTGACTTGCCTCATCAGTACTGTACGTATCCCCAAGCCATGAAATTTCAGGAAAATAATTATGTTTCTAGCCAACAGTCAGAATATATAAGATGTTATACACCCTTTGCCTCACTGTATGCTGCTACTGCAGACTCCATTCAAAAACAAGACTTTTCTTTTTTTTTTTCCATTGCTTTTCAGCAGTAAGGCAAGTTGACAAGTATTTACTGCTAGTTACAGCAAAGTATTAAAGATTCAAGTGAAGTAGTGGTATTCTCCAGTGCAGTGGTGACCTGAGCCTTTAATCCAGATGAATTTAACTGTAAAGTGCATTAGCTCTTCTCATAAAAGATTTGCTTTAATTTTAGTTCTCTCTCCATTTATCTTATGGCCGTGTAATCTTCAGTAGAGGTCAAAGAGATTTCCCCAAAGAAACAGGAGCTGCTTCTTTTTTAGAGGAGAAAAGCATATTTAAGACAGTCCGTCCTACTTTTAAATATAAGTCACAGGACAGTACTCCCTGCTGTCCTTTCTCTGTAGCTCTCCTTGCTTCTTTGCACGTTCCAAAGCAATTAAACCAGTGTGCATGTGCATCCACACATGTATATAAATGAAACATGAAATGAAAACACCTCCTGGAGACAGGATACATAGCCCATCTGATGCAAGGACTGAAATTATTACTAACATCTTACCATCTTCCAACTCCAGGCAGAGATTGTAAACAGCCAGAGGCCTCTTAATACGCTGTCCTTGTCTTCTTGACTGCCTTGGTGGGGCATTTGGAGGAGATACTGACATAGAGATTGGCTCAGGGAAAGTAGCATCAGGCAGGGTTTTGAAAATCTGCAATCAAGAACACAAAGGGTGTTAATTATTTATCATGAAGAGCAACCTGTGCAATGCAACTGTAAACCATTATCAAACAACATTTGTTTTGGATTTCATTCAAAGCAGACAGGAGCCAAAAAATCCATTCCTTCAAGTTTGGGAGTATGCCGTGGGTTTTTAATGAGTGCTTTTAAAATAAATAAATAAATAAATAGATAAATATAATATGGAAATAACCAAGAGCACTGTCTACATATTAACCAAGCTGCCAATCAGCTAATTCAAACACAAAACATTTGCAGCCACACTTACCACCTATGATGGAGGGGAAGGAGAAGAAAGGATACCAACTTTAGGAACCAGTTACCAAAATGCTTTATAGCTTTAGCTAGAATCTGTAATTTTTCCAGAATACCCATTTTAATTTTCAAAGCTTGTGATATCATTATATCAGCCATTTTAATTAAAGAAACACCACACTCTTGAAGAGAGCAAAGGGAAAATTTTGTGGGCAGGGGTTTTTAGTGAGAAATACCATAGTAACAAACCACGTGAGAATTTATTCTGTGAACTATTGCATATTGAGACAATTTTATACTAAAAACTGACATTCACAAAGATGCACATAAAAAGGATTGCATTTCCTGTCATCATTTTATCTTTTGAGTCATGGCCATCAGCATATCACCACTCCACACAGAATACGACGTCATTTCTCTCCGAATTACCCAGCAACATGGATTTGCTGTACCTGATAGCACTTTAACTGTCACACAAAGGGGACAGTTTAACAGTGCTGATTTACTTCTAGAAAATTATCAGTGTGCTGATGTGCAATTTAGCAGCTCCCTTTTACAAGTGATCATGGCATGAACAAATTGGCTTCATAAGTATTTCAGGAAAGACAAAGCAGCAGATAAAGAAAAACACAAACAGAAGCTGTGTAAGAAAACTCCTCTGTCTGTACAGCACCTCACAGCAATGCAACACAGTGATATAACAAGATATAATCAAACAGTGTATGATGTTCTTGTACTCTGCAACTTTATAATATTTACTAGTAAGGTTGCATGGCAAAGAGGAGAGTTGTAATCAATATTTGAAGGGGAAGCTTTTTATGAAGTAGAAATTCATGCAGAAACTATGAAGGGACAACACAGATAACACATCTTTGAATAATAACAGCACGTCAGCTGCAGTATGATGTTAAAAGCCAGACAGGTGAGAAATAATGCCATAAGCATCCTGTAGTAAGGCGCTCAAAACATCATGTTAAAAGTACTAGAAACCTTAAATGCCACCATATCCTGACCTGCTAACCCTGAATAATAATGTGTAAGAAGAAGATGACCCAAGATCCCACATATGCACTGACTTACAGCCACTTAATCATCACTTTTGTACTAGCAGGTAGAAGACTGCTGGTACAAAATAATCAAGAAATGGCATATTCCACAAAAGCAGCGGAAAAATGATCGTATTCCCAAAACTGGGCAGCAGTGGGCCAGAAGCCCACTGGTGTGCACAGGAAAGCTCCAGTGGAAACATTACCTTCCTTCCTAGCAAGTGAATGTTGCTGTGGGGGAGGTAAAAATGCAGTAATTTGAAGTTCCCCACACCAGCATTAGGAAAACTGTCTCCCCCTCCTTCACATGCCTATGAACAAGGGACTACAAGAGAGGGCCAAAATAGCAACTCTCTAAAAACAAAATGTTTACAAAGAAGAGAGGAAACTGTCCAACCTGGTTCTCCTCAGTACAGACACAGCAGCACTCTCAGGCAGTGACAAAGCTCTAGTTGTGCTCAGAGTGCTAAAGCCATTTCTTAAAACATGATGCAATATATAATAATGAAATCTAAAGTGCACCTCCATGGCACTTGGCTAACAGTACCACACTGCCCCCTTATGTGTAAATACAAGGCTAGATTGAGCAGGTTTAGGGATAAATATTTGCTTCTGAAAAATTCAAAGGTACCAAAACTTGAAATGCCATCTTTTCCATGGACTAAGCGTTGCATTTGGGCTCTCTGGCAAACAACTCTCTGCCAAGAGGTTTCAGCATGTTGTTTACTATGTCACATTCCACAGCTGTGTTTATTTGTACAGCCTTATCCATGGATCTCTGCTGAAATTAGTGATGGTGAGAAGAACAAGTATTCCCCAGGAGTACTTCTTAAGAGATGAGTTTTCTTGTATGCTTCTAGGTGACTTGCACAGGTTGCAGTGAAGTTCTTCAGTGTGTTTCACTTGTCTCTCACAAGTATTGCAATATACTCTTCTAAAACTATTAGCATGAGAAACTAAGAGTCAAAAAGGCAAAAGACAAAAAGAGTTTTTGCTCTTCCAAGCAGTTCATAGTTGTGTTCATCCCTGTTTTGTTTTTTGGCGAGTTTTTATGGTCTTTTTAGTAGGTAAATAAAATCCAGTCCAGACCAGCCCTAACCAGACTTTTTTCAGCAGTAGCAGCAATCTCTTTCTGCTGCAGGCCAAAGCCTCAGACTACAGTTTTGCAAGGGTGAGCATCTGAAAAGCAAGCAGAACATCAACCTCTGCCTTCAAAAGTGCACATACAGCATTCAGCTTCTCTTTCTTGCTTTATTTTCACTTAAATAGACAAATTTTTCATCATGCCTAGGATATTTGTCTGCTTCACTGACAGGAACACTGTCAGGTCTGTCTGAGAACAAGGGGATGGAGACTTGCTTTATTTCAGCTGTGGGGAGAAAAGTTGGGTTTGGTTTTATTCAAACTTGCTTCTAACTTTATTAACTATTTAAACATCGCTGAAGTATAAATGTTTTACAGCTAATAAAAGATGCCAGCTGTGAGTGACCTGTTGTCAGAAGCCCAGAGCATACGCACACAAGACTGAATTCAACATCTCACACACACACACAACATGACCACATGAAATGGCCCCAACATTGCTGTGTGCTGGCTGATTTGCACAAAAGCATGGGGCCACAGGGGAGCAAGTTTAGGAGTACCATCCTGCACTACAAGCAGGTGCTAGTAGATGCATGGCAAAGCAACCACGTATATCCAACTGGAGGGAAACTCTCCCAATGAAGAACAGATTGGAATGTGCTATTTAAGAGATGACTGCTTTGCTACTCAAAAAATCACGCTCCATTAAAGTCAGATCTGCCACTATCACTCATCTGGACTGCAGAAGTCACCACAGCTTAGACTAATTCCTGTAATAAAGACAAGACTGAAGTACGCTCATTGAATTACGTCATTCTAGAAGTGATAAAAATATCTAGCCAACTGCAAAGTTTAAAGATTTCGCAGTCACCTCCAGTGTTAACACGGTTTTTGAGACTGGGGCCAAACTGCATGAGATTTATAGACTACCAGTTCTCTACAATTTAGTTCTCAAAAAGCACTGGCATCCTGCTATTGACCTACCTGGGAGTAAACTCTGAAGATAAGTGCAACAATTTACACTTGGGAGAAGACTAATATACGTAGCACTCAAAATTTTAATCAAGCAACAAATTCCATTGTTCATCAGTCCCAGTTAGTCCACTATTATAAATGGTTCTTTAAGTCTGATCTTATTCTGAAAGCAGAATTTCAAAGTGCACACTGAATGAACCAGTGGATGAATCTCCAAACCTGCAGTATAAAAGTTACAACAAAAAAGATGAAACTCTGGTAGAGCGATTTAAAACTCTGGTACGTCTGACCTATTTCTCTCTATGTAGGAGTATAAAATGGATGCTTTACAAGCCTAAACAAACCACAAACCATCTTGGGCATACAGCACTAATAACAGCTCTGTCTAGAGCAGTGAGCCCAAGATCATCCCTACATATAACCATTCCAATTCCTAAACCTGTGTCCCACAGTCTGTGGCAGCATTTCTTGAGAGTAATGAGCCAAATTCAACATATTATCATACTGTATTCTACCAGCAGATCCACATGGCAGCAGCCCAAGGAATTTTGCCAGATTCCCCTTAATCTGCAACAACAGTGTTGGACTCTAGATCCTGAGCTCTTACTAGCGCCGTTTTTAGATATTCAAAAAACCCATGGCTGGGAGGATTTAACTTGGCCTATTCCACGAGTTTATGACTAGATGTATAGTTGTACATGGACATGTAGATTAGATTCTGCTGCTACAAGAGAATACTGATCTGTTCGTTCTGGTCTCAAGCAGAACTAATTAATGAATTTCAGTATGTTTGCCAGGAATCACTTTAGGAAAAGACCCAGACATCAGGTCATCTCTGTCTGCTTTGTTTCACTGGGGTAATTAAAGTTTCCTCTAAAAATCAGTGGGAGGCAAACAGCAAGGACAGAGGGGGATGAAAAAGAGGGGAGAAAACA
This sequence comes from Aleadryas rufinucha, assembly GCA_013397815.1. Lineage (NCBI taxonomy): Eukaryota > Metazoa > Chordata > Aves > Passeriformes > Aleadryas > Aleadryas rufinucha. The sequence continues at coordinate 522,225 of VZTH01014758.1, read as the reverse complement.
CTGGAGGCTTAGTAATAGAGCTAATGAGGATAAACTTAAAAAAAAAATCAGCATAAAGCTGTGCCAAGATTTTGTTGCAAGATAAAACCCCTATCACTCCCATAACACCAAACACCCAGAACATGCATCTATCTCCTTGGAATATACAAACTCAGACCAGGGCACCAGAAGTCACTGTGTAATGCAAAGGAGGCTAGAACACGCAAGGTCATTCCAAATGCTTTGGACTTCTGCTGCTGGGATAGGCACCACTACTACATTCATACGTTGTAGTGATGCCTTAGGTTTTAACTTTCCTATTTTTGAAATCCTGTACTGCCTAGTGTGTAACTCTGAGGCCTGTTAGCTGCTGTTCTCTTATGTCGGTTAGACATAACAAAGCCTCTCCAAGCCTGCTCTCCAAGGACACCCAGATTGTCCTAGGCCCAAAATGTGTAAATCAACATCTTAGAAGGGGGGTAAGCTTGGGGAAATTACTTTATTAACTGAAGTTTTAATTGGAGAATTAACCCTGATATGCAAATGAACCAAACTTATAAAAGTGTGTAGAACCTGTGACTCAGGGTCCATCTTGGGTGTAGCCTTTTGACTGCCCAGGATGTACCTTTGAAGGCCCTTCAAATAAATACCTACCTTTATTCCCTCATTCCTGTCTAGTCTCTGTTTTTCAGGTGGCCATCTCAGGCATCAGTAGAGGATAGTATTTCTCAAGACAAGAACAACATAACAAGTTTTTATTTGGGCAATTTCCCTTCAATACCAACTTGATTTGCCATTGTTAAATAAAAGATACAAACACAGACACCTCAACTAATGTTCATTGAATAATATGAAACACCATCCAGCGATGGCACGTGTACTGCTCTCCCCTTACACATTTTATCCCTATGGTACTCCTTGTATTTCCATGACAACTGGCTATAATATATGCTGATCAAAGAATATTTTATACATTAACAGTTAATGGGATAGTGCAAGAGAAGCTTATTGCCATGGTCTTTCCTTGACTTAGCTTCTTTTCAATGTAATGCAAGCCCAATTCAGGTTAAACCCAGCAATCCGCACAAAACCAAAAATCATATATTTATATTAGAGACAAAAACACTAAACAAAGGTCAACTGTCTTTGTGGTTCACAGTGTGCTCTTACTCAGATAAATTTTCAAAAATTTTTTCCTCTTACAATAATAAAGACAGTGGTCCTACCCTCTTTTTTCCCATTTTCTGAAAACATAAAGCAACAACGTCTTTTACATCAAATTACAATTTTACTGTAGATATAAGCATTTCAAGAATGGCAAGGTGAAAATAAGCATCCTGAAACACTACTGCAGTAGTTCAGCCACTAGTTATAACCAGTAACCACTAATTGTACACTAATTGTAATCCATTTTTTAACAGTAAAAACCACATTCAATAACACGAACAGTTCTAGGGGTTTTCTTCCCTATTTGAAGGGATTACAGAAGCTAATTGGAGTTATTAAAAGTTTAATCATAATAGAAATTACAAAACATCAACGTCTAGAGAGCTAGGACAAAAGTTTTATTTCAAAACTGATTTCTTCACCAGTTCTAAAAATTTTATAAAACTTCCACACTATTGAAATCTTTTTTTAAAAGATCTTTTGTTATCGTAGTTTTACTGGTTCACATTTTTACTTTACTATGGACAATGTTAGATCAACCTGTTTCATTCCCAGTTTTAGTCAAAATGATCTATTTCTTTTTCTTGTTCACAAACACGATTCAATAAATAAAAACTACATGCACTCGGAATTCTTGATATCTAAACAATCGGTGTTCATTGTGCAAAATGTGATTAAAGTTGATTACTTCTAAAATTCATATTCGATGTTTTTAAAACATTTACAGAATTCTTCAAGAAAAATTATTACCAACTCCATCAGAATTCTTAAATAATGTACCTCCCCAAGGTTACCATCGTGTCCACTTCAATACAGGTGTGCCTGCCTCACATTAGTTATCCTGACTTTTGCACTTCAACATTTGTACACAGTAAAATATGATTTGCTGTGCACTGCTTTCTATGAGATTGTACCAGATGCAGATTTTCTGAGGCTTTGGATTTTGAGGCTGAATTCCACTACAAACCACAAAATACCTTTATACATTATTCACAATCATTATATTGGTTATATTGGGGGGGGGGGAGAATCAGATCCACAGCTGAAAACTACCTGTAGCTCAGTCTCTAGAGGGCCACCAACGAGAAAGCATCAATAATGCTCTTGATGCTGCCTGGCACACACTGTGCAACAGTGGATGCAGCCTGGAAAGTAACCAGGTAGAAGTCAAAACGAGAAACAGGAAACATCCTTGGCTATGAGCCAAACCACAAAGCTCTCTAAACAAATAAATTAAAATTGAATCCATCCAAGACAGCCTTTTCTTCATTGCAAAGCTATCATTTGCCAAGACCATCTGCCTGGCAGCCGGACCACCCCTAACTAAATGAAACTTTGCTTATAGGGACTTGTGGACACTGAGAGTCTCAATCTCCTCCTGACTGGAGTATCTGCTATCTGCTCTTCTTATACAGGAACAACTACAGATCTGGACAATCTCTAAATTACAAGAGTGACAAAAGAACCCAGGGAAGTTTCAGACAAATCTGATGTATCAGTAGACTCTAATAGCCACTCATTTGCCCTCACTGCCTTGAACTGTAGTTCAAGTGTAGTTCAAGTTTTGTGATGCAATGAAGAAACTAAAAAGCCTGCAAAACACAACATTACAGTCTGGAGGACAGCTGCAAAGGAGGAACAAAAAAAAAAAAGAAAACCATACCAAGGTTAAAAACGTGTGTCCTTTGATCGCTCAGGAATTATGAGTTTGTTGAGTCAGCCTTTCTAAAAGCAGCACTCCTGATACAAAGACTGCAGCTTCCACCGTATCACATCGCGCTCCACCTTTTAACAATTCATGAGAAGAACGCTCCTGATGGCAGCCCATTCACTGCTATCAACCAATCCATTTCAGCCATCAAGGGAAATGAGAGAGTTAACCACGCACCAGGCTGGGAATACCTCCACATTTGTCCACTGCACCAGCAGTGAACAGCAGGTTCACCTTCTCTTCTGTGCTCACCTACTCTAACTCACACCAAGGAGAGTATTCTGAAAAGGTTACCTTTCCCTACTACGCATAATAGCTACGTGTATCTTGTTTAGTTACAGGAACTACTTAAAATAGCAGAGAAATGCCTGAAAATTAAAAGATTGAATAGTCAATCTAATTACCCAGATTTCTAAAACATTACGTACTCCTCAATGGAAAATAATGCAGAAGGAAAAGGTTTGCATATATTTTCTCTCACAAAGAGTACGAGAAGCCCTAAGAAGATGAAAGGTGGCACTTGGAAACCTAAGTCAAGACCCAGCAAAAACAACAACTATGGCCAAACACAGCACAGGTACCATCAATCTCCCCTTTATTTGTAATAAATATAGATACATATAAATATACATACACATGTGCGTATACACACAAAACCACCATATATATACATCTATTTTACTACAGATTTTATGAACAGATAATAAAATTGAGTATAAAAACCCACATCTGGCCCTCTACCATATTGTCATTGAGCAAAGGATCAGAATGAAATGGCAAGATCTCCAAGATCTTTGCAATTGACATGGTTCCAACTGCAGCCAACCATGCAGTCTCACCAGCATTTTCTTTTTCACAGATTTCCTTGCTGCCATTACAAGGATTTATATCATCATGGCTTTTTCAAGTATTTTCTGCCCATTGTTTTTGTTAAAGTACATTTTTTACCTTACATTTTGACTATAGGCCCTTTTGAGGCAAAGAACACACTGTTCTATTGTAAGTCTAAATGAAGTATTGATGCTTTATTAGGGCAAGTAGCATGCACATGAAAATATTGGAAATAAAAGTATTTCCAAAGTATATTGGAAATAAAAGTATTATTTTACTGGAAATAAAAGTATTATCAGCTGACTGCCACATTTTTTATACAAAAATCTGTTTAATGGTCTGAAATACACTAACTCTTCTGGTAAGGCAAAAGAATTCTAAAGAGCACATGCAAAAAACATTCTTATGTCACATAGTTTCTGCACAAGAATTTTCTTTTTAAACTCTTAAGAAGTGCAACAACTTTTCCCCTCTCCATGCCCCCTGCAATATTTTACTGAATATTTTCTTTTACTAACAAAATTTTATTTAAGAACATCCATTTTAGCACTCTCCATAAGGACTTCTCTCTTGCCTCCTCCTCCATACAGGGAAGCCCAGAACTCTGACCATCAAGACTGAAGCAAATAGTAGTCAACTGAATTCCACTCCTTTCTCTCTGCTTACTTAGGAACATTGCTTGTGGGCAGCAGATGAGATCTCTATCACTTTGAAATTTTGCATGAACTTGAGGTAAGTTTCCCCAAATTAACTGTAAATAAAGTAGGCAAATCAAGAAGAGAGAAGCCTATGTACTATTTCTTTGTGCCATGTATTTGCAGCAACAACATCTCAGCAGGCCTCTTCCACGCCTGAGATCACAACTTTTGTTTTGATTTTCTTTATTAATACAATATGATTGCTCACAGTGCATGTTTTGTTTCTTTTGGACCAGTCTAGCAGCATATCAATCCAGGTATTGATCCAGACTGCTCCCAATATCATCAACTGCAGTCACAAACGTGAGTAGAGAGTTGATATTCAGTCTTCTTACTACGCATAAACCGCATTTAGAAAACTGGAGTCTTTTAAACCAAAAAAAAAAAAACCACCAAATCAAAAATTTTAAAAAAAAGAAAAACTGCTGTGAATTTACCACACCACATGTGTGTGTGTCTCATATGGAAGGGCTTTATGCTATCCACAGGGCAGAGAAAAGACTTAAAGAGTTTGCTCACACTACAGTAGAATGAAAGAGCTGATCTGACACCCACCAAAATTTCTTTGTTGTGTCTGTTGCCCTTTCTGCTTGAGACTCAGCCAATGATTAAGGCATGTAATTAGAATTAAGTTCAGGAACAGTTTCAGTGACACTTCTGATTAGTTACATGCTTCAAGTTAAGCACGTGCTGAATACCCTCCCGAATACCCACACGTGTTTTTACCACAAACTCTGTGCTAATGGAGATATTTTAATGTCATTTTTTTCCCCCTCCAAGTCCAATGTTTGTTGACTTGACAAACATTCAGCTTGTGGAGGTTTCAAATTGCTGCACCACAGCAAACCACCGTAATTACACTGTGCTGCTTCTTGGTCCTCCTTTGCAGCCAAAGGCAAAGCAACAGGAAAGCTGAAACAGGCCCCCTTTAGTATTTCTCATGTGTCCCTTTAGTGGGCCTTCAAAAGATCTGCTCTGTTGCCAAAAAATAGTCTTAAATTTACGTGATGGCATGGCATTCTACCCTAAAGCATTTACCTGCAACAGAACTGTTGGATTGCCAAGGGGAGACTGTGCTGCTTCATGCTCTAAAACAAACAACTGACTTCACCCACTTCAATTCCTTCTGTCTCACGAATATTGCATGTATTATGCACTGTAATACGTTTTAAGACAAGATTTTTCAAGGATTACTACATGAGGTTGATGTTGGCTTAAGAGCTCAGTAGTATTAAATTCTTCTCTTCCCTTTGTAGTTTAAAAAAGAAATCATAAAAGTGCCCAAAGTACAAAAAAACCAAAATTTCATTAAAAGAATTCCCCTTAAAACTGCTTTGAACAAATCAAAGCTAAGCCAAAGACATTTTGTCTAAAATATGGAAAATCTTTCCCCTTTATAAAAAGATTGATAGAGAAAAGGTATCTGCCCTATATATAGGAACTACTGAGTTTTTCAGCATGAATGTCTTTGAGATCATTTTGCCCATAGGTTATTTGAATTTTAGAAAAAGGTATCTTTTATGAAGCCTATTCCCTTTCTGCAGATTCTGGCCTCCCAGTCTCCAGAAGGAACTTCTGTCTAGCCCCTCGCTTTTTTCTTTCACTGTAATTTTCATCTTCTTTCTGTTTTTATAATCTTGCTATTTGTACTCACTATTCTTTCCTCCCCCATATGCTGGTTTAAATATTCCAGTCCCACTGAGATTTTTATTCCAGCCTCCTCCCTCATCTTCTTTCATTTCTTAGACTTTTTTTATCTTGGTGCCTTTTTTTTCCTTCTTAAAATAATGTTCAGGGAATTGAGAAACCAAAATGGCTCACATTACCACTGAGGCATCTCTAAATGGCAAACAAACAAGCCCTTTGAATAGTGACAGTCATTCCAACAAGATGCCAAAACATTATAACAACCAGCTAGATGAACATGTGCATGCCCTTCACGCTGCTGTGGCATGGACCACCCTTCTGCCTCACCACAAGTTAGAGAAAAGACCAGAAGAGCTGAAATGTCCAAGATTTCCAATCTGTTAAGCCCATGGGAAGAAAAAATAATTGAAACTCATTTGGAGGAGGCAGAGAAGAGCAATCAAAACCTTTTTTTCAGGGCCAAGTTGACTAAGGCTTTTCATCAGAAGATTACCTAAAGGCCAAGATTGTTCCAGGCACTGTACAAGCACAGCTGCAGTCAGCTCCTGAGCTCGTTACCTCAAAGCAAAATAAACATAATGATGAGACACAAACATGAATTTCTTGATGCTTCCTTTGTGAAGGGAAAGATACAGGACACAAAATCTGGCTATCCTTCTCCTATAGCCATAGGACAGAAGCAAGACAATTTACAGGTCTAATTATCCTCTGGATTGCCCTTGCTTCCACAGCAGGTGGTTCTGAGGGTCCTGAGTAAAATATCTCAGCTTGGGTCTAGTTTTTGTCTTTTTCTTTCAAAGCAGAGATCTGCTTGGACCACCTTCTGAGTGGGCACTATGAGAAATACTCTGCCTGGAAGAGATTTGCCTAGAACTGACAAAAGCTGAACAATTCCTTCCCTGACACTCTTCTATCCCCTTCCTACTCTTAATCATTGTGCAATTCTAATGCCATTTAAGCAAAACATCAGGCTGTATGGTCTAGTTTCAGTGTTTCAGTCTCAGCATTTTGCAAAACATCCCCTCCTCAACACACTGTAGTTGGTTCACAGACATGATTTGGATGTACATATGCAGCCTGTAAACAACGTTGAAGTGGTACTGGTTTCTAGCCAGCAGGAAATAAATGTACATATCAACAAAGCTTAATAAAAACAAACAAACAAACAAAAAAGAAAACAAACAAACAACCTAAAAAAAACCAAAACAAAAAACCAAAACGCCAAAACCAAAAAACAACAACAACCACCACAAACAAAACCAGCTTATTCACTAAGCATGATACTCATATGTCAGGGCAAGGCATTATATTCAGGTTTCCACACATTAATTGCACAGAAATTCTCTAATTAGAACCCAGCAAAGTGATGATACTGGAATGACTGCACCAGGATTTCAAGGCCAGTAACCCAATTATGTCTCCTCCTAAAAATGAACAGTGATTCTCGTTCAATAAAGCTATCTACATAAGACAAAAAGGGCATTGATGGAATTTAAAAATATTTGAGGAATCCTAACCATTTTTTACCATTTTGCCTACCAAGTTACTGTATTTATACCAGAAATGCTGATGGCTACTGCTTCTACAGTTAGAAAGTTTTTTAGTCATTTCCTTTGCTATGGGGGAAAAGAAATGCCTCTCTGCAGAGTACCAGAGCTGGAAAATTACATATGCACTGAGTGTAAAGGGTCAGTGCACCTCCATCTCAACTCCATCACTCTCCCGCAATTCCAAACTTTGCTCCTATCAGCAGAAACTGCTAAAAATTAGCAGAGTAGAAGTAGTGGCTGAATGAAATATTTTAAAATATTTTAAACCACAGCTGGTGACTTTTCCTAGGACTTCACCAGGGCTATAAATAAAAGTATCTAATGCAAGACTCTCAGAAAGTCTGAAATGCACAGAAATTTAAAATAACAATATAAAATGAACATTAGACTGGCAATGACCTTGCTTGCCTTTAAAAGTAGGTCCTTGGTCTGCCCTAAATGAAGAAGGGTCACTTGTAAAAGCAGCATACTCAGTTTGACTATAAAATTTTTGTAATGCCTTAACACACCTCTCCATTCCCTTTGTTATAAACACAGAGAGGTCACACTTGGGGCTGCCTTCCATTTTGGAAGCAGCTCTAGCGTGGGAGAGGTTTCTGCAGGCACACCACTGATGGCAAGTGCACTGTTAGAAATGGCAGTGAAATGACAGAAATCCCTTAAAAAAATTATACCCTTCTAGTTCTAAAGAAGGCATAAAACCAAGGAATTATGGAAAATGATGCAATATTATATTGATGTACTTTCCATTCCTCACTTCTCTGCATTTTCAGGGGAGCAAGAAAGGCCACTAATGTTTCAAATGTAAAATTGATGTCCAGTTTTTAAAGACATGTGACTGAGCTGGCATAAGAAAAGGATGGTGCTAATCTGTGGTGATTTGAATAAACACAACTCAACCTCCATATGTTATTAAAACACCCTGGCTCTGCTCACTCTCTCTCTCAACTTTCTTTAATTTGTGTGGTCACCGCAATAGCTTTAAAATCATGAGCTCAACTGCAAGGTTTACTTTCATTTCTAAGATCCAAAATTAATACCACAGCTCACAGCTCTTGGAATATTTATTGCTTAGAACTTGAGCCACATGTGCAGCCCCGTATTTTTCCAGCAGAACAATACCATATCTGCTCAGTGTGCGTGTGAGGACAGCATTACACCCTAAGTCAACTAAGCCAACAAAACCCACCATGTGGACACAGCTATGCCAACAGCAGCTTTGCCCAGCCTGTATCAATCAGGGAGGGAGAATAATTACATTGTCAGAAAAACTTGAGACATATATTATTTAGAGTAGATAACACTTGACTTAAATAGCCAATTTCAACACTGTTAACCTTTAAAGGAAATAACAATTTCAATGCTCCGAGTGCTTAAGAAAGGAGAGAGGAAAAATCCCATCAGGAGATTTTTCCAAAGCACTTTTTTTTTTGACAGTAAGAGTGAGTGAGATGCTGTCCATCTCCCAGTGTGAAGTACCTCAAACATCCAGTTACAGAAGGCAGCTTAGACACAAGGGACTCCCAAAGGAGTACCCAAAAAAAGAGACATGTAAAGGACTGCTTTACCATTTTATTTTTAATTTCCCAGATTACATGCAGTGATATCCTGGACAGTATCTTGTACATGTGAGGCACTTTAGTAACTGACAACTTTAGTAATAGCAGCAACAACAACTTCTATTTTCAGTACTACCTCAAATACAAAGGCTTAAAATAACACACATTCAGCTGAAAACAAAGGAAGTGTTAATACCTGGCTCTCTCATAATGCTTTCCACACACAGAGTATAGTAAAGTCTTCTTTTTTACTCTGGGAACGCTGAGATAAAATGAAGATATAAAACAATGCATTCAGACCCTGGTCAAAGTACTTACTGGAAGGGCTAAAAACTGAGCCTGGGCTTTCTCTTTTCCAGTTTTGTATCACTTTTGCTCAGAAAAAAAGCAAAGGCAAATATCATAACACAAATCTATTGGTGTACTATACACACAGAAGCACTACCACCGCCAGGAAATATGCATTCCGAAATGTCAGTTCACCTATGAACAGGAATGATTATCAAGGACAAATAACCAAAAGCATTCAGTGTGTAGAGGATATTCTTTAGTATTAAACTATTAGTTTAATGTCATACTAAATTCCATGCTTAACCCCATTCAGGCTAGCAGATTGTTTTAGACAATACTCAGAAACATGAAAACATAGCAAAACTTACCTTCTCGTGATTTTCTATCAGGATTTCAACGACGATATTCTGAAACTTCAGGTCCATGATGGCCGCTACAGTTTCTTCCTGTGGCCTCATTAAGGTTGGTCCAAATACTACCCCTAGGTTTGCCACTGTCATTAGATTCCTCTTGGCATGCTTTGAAACACTTTTTGAAAAGAATTGAAGGCAAAAACAGGAAATGGGTTATGAAAAGTTTCCATTGTTGTTGGAAACTGCAGTCTACAAATGAAAACATTACATTTCCTTAATCTATGTTTCAGAAGTTTGTTTTGTGCAAAGTTTTTCAAATAAAGTCTTACTAAATTCTGGAAAACTGAAAAGCCATTCTTCCACTGGCAACTTAAAAACAAAACCAGTCTCTTACTGAACTTAAATATATAAAACGCACTTAGCCTTGGACCAGGGCATGTGTGAAACCAACTTAAATTTGCTAACAGATCTCCACTATTCCCATTGCCAGAATTTGAGAAAAGAAAGTATAATGTTCCCTTTCTCACTTCAATCAAATCCTCATCTGCTGGCAGGACTGCTAAAGTAAATACTTCTATGGCTTCATTAACGTCTTAGATTTCTGCCTTTCCCGCCAAAATATGCACAGCGTGAGTCAAACGTCTTGTCTGCTTTTGCACATTTGGTTCTTGGGGTTGAGGATGACAGCATTAAAATGGGCTTCAGCTCCAGCCACACTTCACTAAAGCCCTTTGTAGTTAAAGAAAGGTAAAGACAAGAATTCTGACAAGGTAGGAAAGCAGGTCATAGCACTTACTTCGCTAAATGTTTCACCAAAATTTCCAGCATCTCTTTGTTCTTTTCTGGGAGTTTGTGGACCAAGAAGTGAACAGCACTGACTCGAGACTCAGGACTCCCACTTTCTATGGGATATAGAAATAAATATCTCAAAAAAAAAGTTAAAATAAAATAAAATTCACAGAAACACAAACCGTCTCCCACTCCTGCATGGAAACATACTGCACACACTTTGCTTCACCACTTATGTATCTCCAAACATAGCAACACTGAACATATGTGCTTGTTTTCACAAGTAATATTGTTCTAGAATTATCAGCTTATTTGCTTATGTTGAGAACTTATCTTTCAATCCACCTGCAAAAGGATGCCCTTGTTCATCTATTTTTAAAGACTGGCAGATGCAGTTATTGTTTTGCTGGATTGGACTCATCTGCTTACACATACACTGCAAGGTGAGGAGTGATGTTACTGCGTGCCACAGTGAGGAACTGTACTGCTTTCCATTTCAGCATCATTAACTGATTGTCCCCGTGATTAGAATTCAGTTTTGTTGGTACTGTGCAGCTAATGATACTGCATTTATACTGCCTTGCATTGGAAACTGCATGCAGATCTATATGCTTAGAAAACCTAATGACCTCTGAAGACACAGAATAATAAACATGCAAAAAAATCTACTGAGAATACTATGACAAAGGTTCTGAATAACAATGGCATCTCTAGTACACTACAGAAATAAAGTAAAGATAAGCAAAGAGCTTTTTATTTTTGTCAGTTGCGTGTTAAACTGAATCATTTTGGCCCCTATAGGTTTCATCTGTACACAGATGAAAACAAGAACCTGTAAAAGATGAAAATAAACCATCTTCCCATTTCTCAAAGCTGCATTAAATCACAAAATTACATCTTAGTAGTGGTTATAATAAGAAGAATGGAAGTATTTATATTGCCTATAATAATACTTACTAGAGAGTATAGAATGAGAAAAATTTAGGATCTGTTCTGAATGCAACAAGTTTTGACATGAGGACCACTGATCAGGTCCCATTTTTCTCTAAGGCAACTTTGACTGCCAAGTGTAGTTCCAATAAAGTACCACCATATTTCTTCAGTGCATATTGCTTCAGATTTTTTTTTTCTTTGCATATTGCTATACATTTTAGGGCTGTATTTTATTCTTTTGCAGTGAACACCCCTGCACAGATTGCAACAAAAAAGGCTACCAAAAAGCAAAACATTTAATTTCTAGTGAGCTACTCAAAATTCTCAAAGAAAAACATAGGCCTCCTTCAAAGTGAGACTATTTTATGTATATGTGAAATCACAAATTCTAATTAAAGAATGGCTAAACAATTTTTTACAAGATACAGTCAAAGCTTATATAGTTTCAATCTATACTGATATGTATAAAGAGAACAAAATTGAAGGAAAACCTTTTAATTTTGGCTCCTCCTCCAATAGTTTCAGGGAAAAGGATATTCCTTGCTATTTCCAGTGTTGGTTTTTTATAGCCAACATAGGAAACAACACTGACAACCTATTTTTGAGTATACTGTAACTCAGGTCTGCAATGTTGATTAAATTTCCCTCCACAGAATCAACTCCTTTACTGAGCTGTTTACTACTTATGAACAGAGTAATGTCTGAAACATGTAATTTCAACTAAATTCCTTTACTGAGACTATAAAATAAAGAAAAATAAAGTAAGAAACTGCTGGCAAAACTTCAGAAGTCGAGAAATTATTTTAACGCTTTCCAATACAAATGTGAAAACTCACCACGAAGGTAAGGATGTTGAATTTTGTTTAAGCACTTGCCTGCTAGCATGTTGCTAGCTTTGGCAACAAATTTCCTGAGCTAATTCTCATTTTGAATTAAGGACCAGAAGAAAACACATTCTGCAGTCCTGGAAAGTCATTACAGCAATCTGAAGATGATAAAGCTATTGTCTCAAAGTTTATTTTAATTTTGCTTTCCACATTTTGCCAGAAGCGCTACAGGCTGGAAAGAAAATCAGCTAAATATCTGTTTGATACTTTGCCAAAAATTTTCTTACACAGTTTCCCTCTATCCTCTTCCAAAAAAATTCCGTGTACACTAGATACCATACAACTGAGCTACAAATGCTGTTGTGTCTTCTCCAAGTCTGTATTTGAACTGCCACAGTGTAATCTGGCCTGCTCTTTCCTTTCTTCTCATACACAAGACACATTCAAGCCAGCCTGCACACAGAGCTAGCAAGGCCCTGAAAACAAGGGTCAAGCAGCTGCGCTTTAAGGACTCAAATGAGCCCAAATTAGTGTACTTTCTTTTGCAAAGCTTCATACTCTTTATAAATGGAAGGCAAAAAAAAAAAAAATCACAGATTAAGTAGATGCTTATCATTATATGATTAAGATAAGAATAAATGTTTACAATGACTATCCAAAAGTTTTTCCATAAAAGTAAGAACTGTGCTATGCAGTCACATTATATGTGACACACACTAGAACTAAACACTGATTAAAACATATTTTTAAATGATTTATTATTTCTTGTTTCTGTATTTTTACTGGGATGAAACATTTTTCTGAAATTGCATTTGCAGAGCGCTCCTAAGGTCACAACAGCACAACAACAAAGATTTCTATTTGAACTACACTCATGTATTTACTGGCAGGAACGATGAATTCTCCATGCAACTCGTATGTCATCAGTGGCTCTGGAAGGCTTCTGTAAAACAAGGATGACATAATAAATTTAACCATATTTTCTTCTAGCTGCATTTAGTCTAAGCAGGAAACCTTTTTAACATTCAGTAGCATAATTCTCTTACTGGAAGTAACCACTGTTAGAGAGGCCCTTGAATTCAATGACTTCTAGAATAAATGGAAAACTTGGTATTTTCAGGAAAATAAGACTAAATGCATCCATTCACCCTCCTTGAGCTGAAGTGATGCCTCCAGTCTATCACAAGATACCTTTCCAATTTTAACGTCAAGATTGTTTCTCAGATGAAAACTGTACACAAATACTGGGCAATTCATTCTTCACTAGTGTTTCTTAAACACTAAGAACCCCACGTCAATGCCTTACTGGAAAGACACTAAGGTCTTAACAACAACCACCACACCTGTGTTAAAACCATTTCTTAAACTGACTTTACTGATGCTCATGAAACATTGGAGCAAATACTCGGATGGGAAACACTGTAGGGGAGAAATACTTGATCGTGTATACTTTTCCTTTTTTTTTTAATACTTTTCTGTGCTCCATAAGACTTGTATCTTTATAATAGCTCTGCAGCACTCATTGATAGTGGTTGTAGTAACATTTTATTTAATAAAAATAGCAGGTTAAAAGTACCATGTTTGTGTTACACTACAAGAGATACACAAAAGTGCAACACTTTATGTTCTTAGGCAATTTAGTAAAATAGTTTGATCAGAAATTGGCAAAGCCATTTGAACAGAGAACAGATTTAGAGTTCTTATTTAAAATTTTTAACACTCAAAATATTATTACTATTGCACGCAGAACATCAGAGCAAGGGTCAGAAGGAAAAGACAAAAATATTAAATTTTCATAGCCTTTCCTTTTTTCATTCTACCACACTGAAACACAAAAAGGAAACAAATTTTAACAATCTTAGCTAACTTTCAGTAATGACACTCAGCAAGTTTACTGCCAATTCAAGTTTCTGAACCATCAGTGAAATGCTTCTGTGCCTAACAGTAAAGTGTTTGGGGGCTTGTCTCATATGAATGTATTAGTGTTGCTTAATTATTTTGCTTCCCCCAAGACAAATAACAAACATGGTACTTGCACAAAATGAGCTCCTATTCTAAAATGTAGCAAAACTAACCTTAAACTGCAGCTTAACACACTGCATAGGAGAATTAAAATAAGAATTTATAGTCTAAAAAACCAAATAAACAAGAGACAGCCTTACCGCAGATACTGCTTCATAGCACTAGTAATTGTCTTCACTTCCCAATCTACAGAGTTTTCCAGGTCAACTTCATTGCAGGTTTTTGAATCTAGAAAATAATCAGAAAGAGAAGAGGGACATGAAAAAAGAGAATTCCAAATCAGTATGACCTACATGAACAGCAACACGTTGACTTTGACCACTACATATTTGCTCACATGAACATAGAAGCAACATCCTTTTTACTATTGTTAGGTGATATGAAGAGACTAGATATCCAAACCTGTTTATAAATTCCATTTTCATATTTTGTTTTTAAAACTATTTACTGGTGATTTTTTTTCTTTCATGAAGGATTAAAAATCACCCTCATGTAAAAAGATCTCTATAGCAATTGAAATTTTCACACCTCTAATTAAACAGAGAGATGTTCACAAACACTGAAAGATGTAGAAAAACAGTTTAGGGAAAAAAGACCCTCTAAGAAGAATTTATCTTTTACTCTTTTCTTTTTTATTTAAAGTGATAAATTCTTTCCATAGTTATGCTTGTAAACTGTTGATGAGAACAGTCAAAGTGCAGCATGACCCTCTGCATTGTGTGAAAACCCTAAAGAGGTGCTTCCAAAGTAGGAAAAGGAGTCTTTGCTGAATGTTTGCCTTACTTGATCAGTTTTAGCCACTGGACAAGAAATACTTGTTTGCTTGACCACTTGTCAGGTTCACAGAACTCTCACCTTCTCCCAAGTTAGCTGGTAGTGTCTTGGAACAAGACAGATCACACCAAAAGGTTTGTCTGATTGACCCAACAAGTTATAGATTTTTTGACAGAAGATAGAAAATAACACAGAACACTGGAATGTTTTGCAATCAAAAAAACCCCCTTTTGGCCTGAAAACAGGAAGCCACAGCTAGCTGACACAAGAAGAGCACATGTACATGGCCAGTCTAGCCCAATGTATTTGCTGACCTTCCTGTTATTATTTACTGCTACATGTTTCTGTCAGTCACTACCGTGAATGGCAGTCGTGGCTGACACAGATTACGTGGGGACCCGTTCATACAATTCAGAATTCATTTGTTACTTGGCTTGTCAGACAAACGACAGACACATTTAAAAAATCAAATTAGGATCCCTGATTAAAGGTGCAGTCCTTTTACCAGGACTAAATAATTTTGTTCTAAAAGCTGTGCCAAGCAATTATTTCTATAACTGAATATTCTCCCTCATTATATCAATTATTTAAATCTCATTTTAAAATACAGGTCAGATAACATTTTCTAGCAAACTGCTACTAGCCAACTACCACCCAAAATACTCAGGATTGTCTCAGATATAAGCTTCTTTTTTTCTCTTTTTAGCATGCTAGCTGTTTCCATGTTCGAATTCTCTTTTTTGAGAAGAAAATTTGTCTCCTGAATTAATTAAATAAAAACTGCCATCACATCAGAAGCTAGCAAAATCTATGGGGGTTTTGTTACTAAACCACTGTGCAATATCCAGTTTTTAAATAGCTGCTTCATAATCATCAACCTCCTTTACATTCAAAGTATGCATTCTGTTCAATGAAATTTGTTGATGAATTTTGGGAGGAAAACAACAGGCGTTGTTGAATTCCAAAACGAGCCTCTTAAAATAGAAAATAGAAGGTATTGTTAAAACATTTTATTATCTCTTGGAGAGGAAAAAAAAAAAACCCAGCCCTGCAACCAACCCCCAGTTTGATTGTAGAAGCCATCAAGATGTAAAGACATTTTCTTCATTTTTGGTTTGACATTTGCGTTGCTCTGTGCCCTACCACCCAATGGATTTCACTACTCCTGCTCCATTTTTCCCCTCTACTTCCAACATCCCAGACCACTGTAAGAACTGGAACTTCAACCAGATTTTTTTAAAAAAACCTCTACTACTTTTCATGCTACTTGTTCTCATAACAGCCACTGTGCACTGAAGGGCAACTTTATGCCTATAAAACTAACTGTGCACATTAAAGGAACAGCTTTTGACAGATCAGCTCTAAATTTTATGCAAATCTTTCTGAAAACAAGGGAGCCAGAGTTTATAAAAATTGTCCAGGTCACTAAAGCTGGTTAGGAGGAGTCTCTCTCTGCTTTCCTATGCAATATGCCCACTGTAGGTGTGCATGCATACTGTCATCTACTGTATACAAAATAACAAGGAATTCCATGTCATTGTTTTGAAACCTGCTAGTTTTGGGACGGCAGAAGTACCTGAAAGCTTCCTTCCACCTGTAATATCTGGTATTGTAATATTTGGTATTTTATCTGGTATTCACACCAGACAGCATCAGAAATCAAACCTGAACTCATCAGTAGAAACTGCAAGTCCTCAACAGTCACTTCCCACAGGCAGTGGTCCATCTGAAAGCTGATCTATGCAGTGGCTTGTACCAAATCTACATAACAGCATGTAGGAAATGAGCCACATCAGATCTGTAACACAGATCATCAATGAAACAAGAATTGGGCCCTGATGCACTTCCAGAACTGAGACTCCTGATGGCTGACAACTCACACTGCAGTACTAATAACACATTCCCATAATACTGGAAGTTCTAGCTTTCTATCCCTGTTTACAATGAGCTATCTGGTTAATTTAACATTTTCCCTTAAAAGGAAATGCCTCCAGATGCCTCCCTTTAAATTTAAACAAGATCATTGCTGCAAAATAGCACAATACCAGTTACAGGTAACTTCATGGACTAAGTTAATTGTAAAATTAACTTCTTTTTTTTTAAGTAGAATTGTATATTTGATTGCTAAGCCTTACTTTGCAGAGACTTAGCTCCACTAGTTTTTTGCATTACAGATGAAAATCTATGCATTCATAGTACTAGAAAAGCATATGTTGGTCTTCTCATACTCTCTTGACTCTCAGCGTATTTTCCAAAATTCTACAGAAAATATTCTGAAAGAGAGATGAAACTACAAAAAAAAATTACATCCCTGGTTATATTTGGAAGACTCTTTTTTCACATCAGGCCTTTCCAACTGTGAACCTCATGGTCAGTGATAGGTAGCTTGAAATACTTTGAAATTTTATCAAACATTTTAAAATACAGAAAGTTAATATGAGTTTTTTATGATTCTGAAAAATCTTTCATATAAAAGGGTATCTAAGAGTATGCCCAGAGACAAAGGATTAAAGATTAATCAGTCATTTTAAATTCTCTGTACCACTGTACATCAAAAAGGAACCCTCTTTGTTCTTCTCTGAGGACAGACAGATAAAGAGCACAGATAGGATCACTTTCAACAAATCATCAGAAAAGAGCACCTGCTTGCACCCTAGCTTTTTTCTGTTCAGTATTTTGCCGCATGTTGATACCACTGTATTCTCCCTGCGTCAAATAAATATATTAAATTGGGAATGACAAAAAAATGTTTCTGATTTTAAAAAATAACTAGAAGCGGATGCTGGAATCCCCAGTAAACTCTTCCAGCTGCTACTGAACCACTGGCAACCTGAGTTTATTTAATTTGGATACCAATAATGGCAGCAAGGAAAATCTGCTTGCCAGACCTGCACGCCCAAGCTAAGCCAGCAAGAACAAAACTGAAAAACATTTCATGATATCAAATGCATTTAATCAAGGTTCTCTGAGTAGCAGCACGTCATTATTCCCATGGTCAATGGCTAAAAATGGCTATTGCTTACTGAGGCTAACCCCAACACAGATAAACAACTATGAAAATCTGTTATAGATCAGTCATTTTTATTAATCCCAGTTCATATTTCCAAGAAGAGCCTTTTTTCTATAATATTTTAAAGGTTTACTAATGGAGTACTTCAGGGTGCTGTTAATATTGATTAAAGTAAGACATCATAAATTAATATTTAGCAAGGTCATTATGACAGATTGACATGACATGCAGGTCCTCAAGTCTCAAGATGTCTTATCATTTCTGAGGAGACAGCCTGTTTGAAAAAATAAAGGAAGGAAAAGAAAAAGTCTTACAGGTGGCACTGAACTGACAGCAGCATATAATATAAAAGCGCTTTGTCATTCACATAATGTCTGGGGTAATGAAATGAATTCACTTTCTGGCTTCCTTCAGTTTGCAGTGCCAAAGAACACTGTGTTATCAGCACAGATGGAGCATGCATGGTTCTGGAGAAGAGCCTGGTGCAAACTGCAAACAAGCTTCTTTGCATACCAATGAATCCCTGAGAATCAGACCTTTGCTGTCAAGTGACAGGTTTGGAAGCTCTATAAAAATGAACTAATCCCAGTGGTCTTGTCTGACTGCATGTACTGTCAGTGCTCAGGACAAGAAATGGGGGAACACGGCACATTTTGCAGTCATGGCTACTACTTTGGTGAGAGATATTAGGCAGATGAGGGATTTCATCCAGGTGCCAATATTACTCTCCTTCCACCCCCAACAGGGACAGCAGAGTGGCAAGAGAACTCCAGTCACTGGAATTAAAGATGCATCAAAATTTCCAGAAAGAAAAGGGAGAAAAAAGTTTCTGAGAATTATTTCAGCTAGATAGTGTAAAAGAGCCTAAGATGTTACCCACATATAAGAGCTATACAACTAAGTTTACAAAATCAAACCCTTTCTCCATCTGTCTCCTGCCTTGACACACAGTTATTATTTATACATATAGCATACCCCTCCTCTAAAACCAAGTAACTCTTTGACAGCAGGCTTAAACTGTCCTATTTTGCCCAGTGATTAACTAAAGACACACATGGGTGTGTACACTTGTACATTCTATACAAGGGAGAAGGAAAGTGGAAACATCAAACAATGAAGCAACCAGCTTCAAACTTTCCTGACTTTGGTATTTTGAATTTTCTGATCAGGTCCTTCAACTTAGGCTGCTTTAATCCCACTTACATCAACTTTGCACAAAGCACATCCTTTGCTCCTACATGTCCCATATTAGTTCTTAGTTTATTCCTACCAACTAATCTAGGTCTTTCTAAAGTAGGGAAGTGTACAATGATATGGTGATTATTTGCAGGGACTAGAGCAAACTACTGGCAGGTGCTTTAAAAATTAAATATTGACAGTAAAACAACATGAAATAAAATATTGAAAAAATATGTGTAAAATAGAGGCATACCCATCAACAAACTCAGAAGTCTCTGGACCTTTGAACTCACCCCCACAACTCTGTACAATCCTTGGTCATTTATACCTATTATTAAAAAAAAAAAAAAAAAAAAAAAAAAAAAAAAAAAAACAAGAGAAAAA
>VZTH01014758.1:450226-502490 GCA_013397815.1 Aleadryas rufinucha | reverse complement strand
CTTGAAACCTTTGTGTTTTTTATCCTTTTTAAAAAAAAAAAAAAAAAAAAAAAAAAGAAAAGCAAGCATGAGATCAATTACAGTCAAATTTAGCATTAAAACTTTTGTCCCAGGCAACAAATTCTCTTCAAAGACAGTCAGACTACATAGTATTAACAGTCCCAAGAGCAACATTATAAATAAAGTATTACAAGAACCCTTTTGTTACTCTGTGTTTTTAAGATAAGTTCATGTTATGTTTTGACAAAGGTTTCATGTACCTCAATTCCATTGCTGAAATTGGGAGGAGAAGCAAACAGGGAGAAACTTTTGCTTGAAAATAAATAAATAAACCACTGTCCAATTTCTAATTTTTTAAATTGCATTTTGGGTACATTGACCTCCACATTCTAATAATGCAAGAACTGAAGCAACAAATGCTAAATTAAGACTTCTTCAAGAAATTTAATAGTTCCTTTTTTTTTCCCAATATGTGGTGACGAAAAAACTTTGGATGAAGAAAAACTTAAGCCTATTCCCAGTCCTCAAAACCAGTACTGTTTCAAGTTTATAAATGCTTTCCATTTAAGATACAAGGCCTCATTCCAACCCACTGTGGTCCACAGAGGAGTTACATCCAGAGGCACCACCAAAAGCTACTGAACAGTTTTGCTTGGGATGAACAGAGGAGCCATAACCAGCACAGTATTTTCAGTCCCCCATTCCCATTCTGTAAGGACACTGGACCACTCTCCTGGCATTCCTCTGTGCTCTTCCATCGTATCACACACATTCACTTATCTACCCTTTTTCTTCCCCTGCTTTCGCTTTCCTTTACATTACCCAGTTTTATCTCCAGGGAAGTAAAATTTTGAATATAAACTGGAGAAAAAAGAGAGGGAGAGAAGGGGCAGGGAAGAAAAAGGGCAAAATAAGGTACATCTTTGTCTGCTGGATAATTTCAGAGCCCATATGGTGGGAGGTAAAATATTACACTACACAGATGTTTGAGAGGCCTCATAATAAGCAGCCATCTACAAACACAATCTAGCTTCATAATCACACTGGCCTGGAAGAGTAGAAATGCCACAAAATACCTGTGTTTCTACTCCAAGGAAATCTTTTCAAATAACAGATTATGTGGTATTCTTTTTCAAAATATCCTTCAACAAAGGAAGAATTGTGGAGAATTCCCAGCTTCAATACCAAGCTGTTCCAACCCAGAGAAGGAAAATTAAAGCCAGTCATATGAGAAAAAGTTTCTTCCCAAATAAATATTACATGAAGTATGTAAAAATCATTAGCCTTTTAATGAATTACTGTCAGACAGACCCATAATACACAGCAATAATTCTCAATATGGTAGAGAGAACTTGGCATTTTCTACCTCCTCCTCTTGCCTAGCCTTGCTACATCTTTTCTCTCTTCTCACACAGTCTGCAGCCTCCTTGGCCATCCCAGATCCTTGAGCCTGCTGAAGTCCTCCCTGTGAGCACTTCTTCCTCTGCCCCAGCAGGGAGCTGCTGCAGCTGCTCCTTCCCTCGGTTGCTCCACCTGGGCAAAACTGGCCCTTTTTTCTCTCCAGGATGCAGGCACCACTGGAATGGGGCTGAGCCTTAAGCTAGATGCCAGGTTCAGAGCTGGCTCAAATTAACAGAATAAGCCAGATCACCTTTATTTTATCTGTGCTCATCAAAACACACAGCTCTGGAGTACCCTCACAGTTCAGCTGTGCACAAAAGAATAAACTGAAAAAAACTCCAGCTATGTGGCCACAACACTATTCTTCTCAAAATATGAAGTTATCAGCACAACCAAATAAGTTTTCCAATGATCCCTAGAACGAGTATGATAGCATGCTATGCACCCCTTGGAGACGCTAAAAAAACCTCAACAATATAGTCCTTGATACACTCCAAACACGAATGCACTACAAATCTGTCCTGAGAGCAACAAATACTTTTTGCTTCAAACTTCTCAGAGGTGTCCAGGAAAATTCTGGTACCAAACTAACACCAAGCTTTGCCAAAATGCATCACACTTTTTTTATACAATGTCTTCTACTACTTTTAGTACCACAGAGCAAGCCTTCTGCATCATATGCAAGATGCTAAAAAGCTGAAGAAATACTGTCACACTCAGCTTCTGCTTATCTCAGAAGCTGATTTGTAACTTCCTGTGCTTCTAACATTAAAACTGGGGGGCACCAACTGTGCTGACCCCAAACCTACATTTATGGGCTTAGAAATAATCAAGGTCAAACCACAAAACCTATTGCTCAGTATTAAAACAGACATGATAAGGCAGAAGTCTCTGAAAAATGACAGTATTGAAACCATGATGATCCTCTAGCAATAATCATGAGTCTGTGATAGAGATTATCAGATAATTGATCGGTTTCAAATTCATCAGCCTGAAAAAAGCACAGCTAATTGCTAGCAGACATCAAGGAGTGCAAAGAGGCATTAATATTTCAACACAGTTTTAGATGATACCTTTAAACATACTTCCAAATGATGTTTTATTTAAAATATACAAACCTGGTTTGAAACAGTCCTATTTCTGATTTAATCTGCACATTTCAGATCTTCAGCACATCCAACACTGATAACAGTTGGCATTTACAGAACACAATTGACAGGATGACTCATTGCAAGGAATAGCTCACCACCGACTGAAACGCTGAAGGGTTCAGACGCTCTGTCTGCCGGCTCAACCACTATTGGCAACCTGGAGTGGTAAAGCCCCGCAGCACAACTTCCTTCATATTTACATTATCTCAAGATATTTGGCTGCCTGATACCAGAATTTGGCACAGGTACACAGTTTGTGAAACATGCTTAGAAATGTAAGGTATTGTAAGCAAGATAGTAATTTACACTATTGTAAGCGAGGTACGTAGTAGGCAAGTTTACTTTGCGACTGGCATCGTACATGAGGCTGACACAGACTTGCAATATAGCTGCAAATACAACTTTTTATACCAAAATCCATGGCACAGAAACAGCCATACAAGTGACACTCTAAATTCGAGGTAATGACAGAGGGGTTTTTGTCACTTGCAAAGGTTTTCTACTCCCTCCTCACCATGTACTATCTGCCTCAGGAGCAGCCGGCCTGGACATGCAGCTCAATGCTGCCATCTCTCTCTGCAGCTCAGATTGGCAGCTCCGGTAGTTCTAAGCTCAAGACAAACACTGCTCCGGCAAACACTTCACCCATCACGTCCTCTCAGAAGGTACAACCAGCTACTTGCACACAAAAATGTGCACAGAGCCTTTACCAGTGGAGCAAACAGCTCTCGCCTGTTTCTATAAATATCTACCCCATTCTATTATTCTCAGTAGAGAACAATAAATTAAATACTCCAAAAAGAATCCCAAAATGCTCTCTCCAAGACAAAACACAGGTGCACATCCAGCCAGCAAGGTGCTCAGTATGTGAGAGATGGGATGCATATCCCAATGCCTCAGCATCTCCTACCAGGTAAAGCACAGCCATTCTCTTGTAAGGCAATGCTGAATCAGAAGCTCACATGCATTTTAACCAAGACACTGATTTTCGTGCTTCTCTTCATTCAGAGCAAATAATTCCCTTTTTGGCTTTATAAAAGGGAACATAACCGAGAAAAAAATTATCCAGCCATTGACAAGTTTATGTTCAATATCTCTGTTATGCTCTTCTCTCTCTGAATACCAGACTACTTCTGCTGTGACATGACAAGACTATTCTCAGTTTCCACCCACACTAGACTGTCCTCTCTTTCCACCCACGCCAACCTCACACCCATTATGATTAAAAGAGATAAAAACATGGCACACAAGCACCGTCTCTGAAGAGGCATCTGTCCTGTTTTCTCCTGCTGAATATAACTTGCTTTTGATGTGTTATCATTGAAGTAAAATAACCAAGTAAAAACTGTTTTCAAGAAAAAGTATAGGTAGAAAATTCTGTAGCTTGAGAGATGGATTTTCTTCATCATACAACTATTTGTCCAAACTCTTTTGAGACAAACAACTGAATGCTCTCCTGGCCTCCATTTGTTTAGATCAGCAGACATCAGCAGAAGGCCCTTTAGGGTTTTTTTTATTTTGTTTTGGAGTGGTTTACTTGGTTCATTTTGTTTTTTAAATGTAGTTGATGTTAAATTCAGAATCAGTAAACAGAAAATCAACGATTGCTTGAAAGGTAATGGACAAATCAAGTGGACTGAAACCAAGCTAAGTGGATTGCTGAGTTCCTGGAAGGTAGTACCTCACCTAAATATATTCTTGGAACCCCAGGAAAAGAAATATTCATCAAACACTGGTTTATTTTCTTTCTTGAGTACTCTCCAAAACAAAATTAATAGACAAAAGTCTTTTTCATTGGTAGTAATTACCACAAAGCACTCTATTGAATGTACATCTTACAAAGGCTGTGTACAAGGGACAGCAAAGCTGCAAAGTCTCCAAAGGTTTTGGGAACTTCAGTTGTCTCCTAAGTATGTTTCAGGGCAGATCCCACTATGGGGAGACGTGCTGCTAACCCATGAAAGCTCATCATTTGTCTTGAGAGTTACACAAATATTTTGCACCTTCTTACATGCCCCTAAATCAAGGCATAAAGGACAGAGTGAACTTAAACCTCCACTCAAGCTTAACCTATCCACCCACAGCCATAGGAAAAAAACCCCAAAGAAACCAACAAAAAACATTTTTCCAAATAGCCACTTCGTGAAGAAACTGTTCATATTTTTTCCACAGTTGTGTTCTTGTTTCACTTTTCTTGCAATCAGACAAAAAAATAACCAACCCGCTACTTGAAGAGAACTATTTGAACACACTTATAAATAATAAACCAAAATACAGAATACTCCACACTGCTTATAGTAAGGAGGATTCTTAAGGTATTGTAAGGTAGCCAGTCACTGTACCGTAGGCCAAAACTACCTTTTCATTACATGAGCACATGTACCCTTTTCATTAAATCTGCTTCAATCACTGTAAAGAGAAGATCCAGACTATATTAAGACAGGGTTTTGCAGGGAAGACAACTTATCTGTAGGACGCCAGCTTTATCTGCAATGTTTCCCAGCTGAAATATTCAGAGTGTAAATGCCAGTAACTGGAATTTTAAAGTGAAGAGACAGGCAAACTTATCTAAAAAATATTCAAAAGAACAGAATGAACAAAAATAACACCAGATAGAATATGGCCTAATCTGGAATAACATCTTTAATGCATCAGACAGGACTGATACAAAAAGGTCTAAGAAAAAAAGGACTTCAGATACTTCTTGCTGTTTAAATGCAAAATTCTAAGTATCACAAAGGCTGCTTGTGTTCCTAATAATTGTGTATAGTAAGTGTATACATGGAAGACACTGTTTTTCAGTAAGATGCTACACTGACAGCAAGCATGAACCTGCTCTTCTGTTCATCTCATTTAAGCTGGACTGTGATACACAGAGAGATGCATGTATTCTGCCCTGTGCAGTGCCAGGCCTCTAGAAAAAAAGGATTCAATTCCTGAAAAATTGTAAGCGTCCCCTTTGGGAGTTGGAAGGAAAGACAACAATTTAGGAGGAAACCAAAATGCACACAGAGACATTACAACATCTCTTTTAACAAACTAAGAAATAAACTGTAACCAATTACCTACTTTCATGCCTTCACCTCTTTTTTTAAAAACCACAACCAAACAAGCTGGTTCTCCACACCATGCCATATACAACGCAGTGAGCCCCAGAGTGGCTGGTCACCACCACTTCAGCACAGTCTCCCCAAAATCAATCCCAAATACATCTTGAATACTGTCTGCACATTGACCTCTCCTCCATCTCCAATTCTGGAAGTACAGCAGTGAGTATATACAACAATAAATCCTGACAGCATCTTTGTTCCTGGTGTGATACTAACTCCACAAAAAGTACTTCAACATGTTTTGTTAATCACTTGCCTGCTCAGCTCCTGTTCTTCTGTCTTAAGAGACTGAACAGAAATGAAACGCTAAAATAAATTATTCTGTTCCAACAGCAAAGCAAAGGTACAGGCACTGCCTACAAAACACAGGTTTCTCTTAGCTGTTGTGCACAAACATTGGCTCCCTTTGTCAAGAGAGGTGCTATTCCCTACTTGTGAGCACTTCTGGCAAACACATTCCTTGAGAGAAAGCCATACATAAAAGGATGGGACTGGACAGACTCCTGTCTTGGTCAGTGTAATCAGTGAAATTTCTGCCATGGTAAAGTCTTTTCCAGAGATCTACAGGAGACTTTATCACACAGGCCTTCTTCACAGAGCAGACTAGCTGCTTCACCTTCTTCACAAACAGGTTGGGTCGATCATTACCTCGTGTTTCAACAGCACTGATGCACTTTTTGATGATGGTGAACCCTATCTTATCCAATTGTGCACCTACGAGAAAAGAAAAAGGGTTTGAACAGTTTTAAAGCACCATTACAATTATGTCTTTCACTGAAAATAAGGCTGGACTTAATCATAAAGCTAGTACTTTTGAGGCAAAACTGTAAATATTCTGAAATTGGTAGAATACATCACTTTTTATAGAGAAATTCTGCTTTTCTCCTTCACAATCGTGCCTAGCCCAAGTAAAGGCTTGTTCTGGTGATAGTGGCTTCAGTGAATCTGTTCACAGCAGCATCCTTTGAAGAATGGGATCTCTGATTAGTTACACATGTTGGCAGATGCAAGATGGAATTTAACAGTACTTACTGCAACATCGACAACATCTGAGAGAGTTCACCAAATGGGACAAGGAAGTACTTATGATGAAAAAACATAATCACCAACAGCAGGGCTTTTACTGAGTCCTACCCTCAGCCAAAGAAATTCCCACACTAAAGATACAGGACACATGTATATCATTTCACAGCAGTTAATGATCTGACTACATGAAAGCAGATGCATGAACAGGACAACAGCTGAGCTCCAGCATTCCTTTGTTGTTCCTATCTTACTCTTTTTCTTCACATCAAAACTTGATTTAAAAGCTTATATTGCAAAACTGCCCTTCCCCCAAACATCTGGCCTCCTTGCTCCTGGGGACCTGGTCTTGCACCGTGAAAAGACAAATCCGTGGAAAAACTTCTATTAATAGAACACCAGGACCCAGCTTTAATCAGCAATTTCAAGTTTTTAAAAAAGCAAGCATAAATTGCCTCATAATCAAAGAAGGATACCTTTTTTCACTCTTATACTGCTAACAGAAGAAAACTAATGTTGTCTACAGAAAACCATCTCTTCTACTTCCATATTTTGGTTTATATTCTAAATGCACACATTCAGCTTTTTTGTTGATCTTGATATTCAGCTGCCTATAAAACCACACTTACACATTCTAACAGAAATGTACATATAATCTGGATTAAGAAATTGTGATGCATTTACATACAAATTCACCCTTGAATCAATTTCAGGCATGAAGTAAATTGACAAAAACAATTAGACTGTTTCTCCAGCTTATGTCCAGTCCTACAATTCTTCCATATGTACAGAGTTACTGTGAAAACCCATTAATTACAAAATTAAAAATTAATTACAAAATCCACAAATGATATTCCAAACTCAAGATTTAAAAGTAAAATAATTAAGGTGGATCCACAGGAAAAAAAAAGAAATTACCTTTGCCTTTCTCAATTGTAAAATATTAACAAAATCAGCCTTAAAACTAATTCAAATACTTACTTCCCTCTCGTTTTGCATTCGCTCTATTCAAGTTGATGAACAGCTAACACAAAAAGAGTAAAAAAGACAAATTATTTTAAAGACTTTGATGAAACCAGAAAAAAGACACCCTCAATCTTAATGCTCAGTAGGCACAAATACAGTTGTTTACAGCCAGAACATACCACCACCAGCAGTTCTAACAGCAGGATCAGAGGTCCGTGCCCCCTCAGAACAATAATAGCTACAGCCGTTGAAATTAACTGTGATTTATGTGCTCCATGTTCCTATGTTTCTCCGCAGGTTAATTTCCCACACAGTTTCAAGCTCACTCAAATTGTTAAGAATTTGATGATTCCTGGGACTTATGTCCCAGTTCAGCATTCCCAGAAGTTGTAAACTTACTGGGGAGTCCAGCTCAGCCAACATGTCATGGTAATAAACACCTCTGCAAATGAAACCAGATTAGTGTAACAGTGATGTCAATCAAACCTACAACTGCTAGGGCAAACACATGACTGTGTCATTGTCTAGAAAACCCCATTATTTCTGGCCCACAAGACCAATATATTTATCATTATAAGAATAAGTAGTGTGTTTCAATTCAACATTTCACACCCGTGTCCTGACATTAGGCAGAAATTAATCAAATTCATGTACAACCCCAGTCCCATTGACAAGGGCTTTTCTGACCTGGTTAAAAAAAAAATAACAATACCATGTAACTCATTCATGCAAGTTTTGCCACTGGAATGCAGCATGTCAGCATAAAACTAATTGAACATGCTTATACTAGACATTTTCTACAACACCAATATTATCATTGGGATGGAAAACCATTTATAAAAATCGATGCTGTCATTACAATGAAAAAATTCTCATATCAGCATTAGTAGTTATCTACACTGAGCTTTACCAAGTTACTCATCTCTCCTGAGTTTTATTTCACTTTTATCCTTTATTCATTGAATCTATCATTTTGCAAACTACATAATCCCAGTTTATTAAAGTATAAATGGGATCAGAAAGCAGGGGGGTAAGAGAATTCTCCAGCACACTCTAAAAGAGTATTTTAAAATAATTATGCTTACAGCTTCTTTTCCATCCAAGGCTTCCATCCACAGCTTCCTGTCTTCCTCAGAAAATGCCTGCATGGTCACAGGAACTCCAGGCCTGCAAACGTACCAACAACATAAAGTAACTGCATTCACCAGCAACTAAAAAATTCTTGTCAGATTCTATTTCCAACTACAAGCAAAAGCCCATTGTCCTAAAAGTCAGGGTTTATTTTTTTTGCTTAATAACTGAACATTGCTCATCTTGAAAATAAAAGGTACAGAAGTGATCCATGCAGTGAGCAATACGGAGAATAGGGAGGAGAAAAGAAAGTAAATGTAATCTGCAAACTATTCATTTGAAATAGCTCATTGTTGATCACTTGCTGATTCCAACACTTGCTGGAGTTACTGAGTTTTGTGAACTGTAAGTAAACTTGGACTTGCACTGCTGTTAGATGAAAAATGGCATTTGTTAACTCATTCAGTATATAATCTTCATCTTTAAAGCAGCAACAATGATCACAGCTTGCAAGTAAATACCTTATGAAAATAACCATCTTAATTCAGTAAAAAATGAAAACCAAACCATTTAGTTCTTTTCACTAAATTACAGTTGTCAAGGTATCACTTAGAAGCAATACATCAAACTCAGTATATGCTGCATGAAATATCATTTCTTTGCCTTCAAAAAAAAGTCAAAGGAAACGAAACCTTCCCTCTTTGTCCTGTACTGGAAAAAAAAAATAAAATCTAGGTACTATTTCAGAAGGATAATGCTCATTATCAATAACGTAACTTTTTCCTACCCTAGAAGACCTCTGCCATCTCCTTAAGATTTAAATGTGTCTACATTTACCACTAGTCACCTTCAACTACACATGATAGAGTACTAGAAACAGAAAAAAGCATCACTTCCCAGAGATTTAGCCAGACTCTTGGCACCCTCAGAGCCATAAGTATCAGAATTTAAAGAAAACATAACCATCTCAGCTTTTCTTTTGAAAGAAAAATATGAAAATTTTCAGCAAGCTGCAAATTATGCTTAAGTCACACACAAGGCTGAATGTTTGCTACTTAAAAGTCTTCCCTAAAATTTTACAACCTTGCCTCCTTCCAAAGCAGAGTACCAAAGAAAACCCCATGCCCAGCTGTCAATCCCTGTGTTATTTTTTAACTTGGACAAGCTGAGGGATAACTGTGCCCTGAACTGATACCAAGGAAACAAGCTAATGGCCTGCAGCACAGAACTAATCTCCATGGGAACATCTCAGTACTACACACATATATTATTAAAAGAAAAATGTCTGATATCAAGGTCACAGTGGACCAGTTGTGTCTATTATATCAAGACAGAAAGATGAACTAGATTTTTTCCCACTTTTTCATTCTCTTCTCTGGTAAAAGTGTTTTGCAGGATCAGGGAAACACTGCTCTGCATCCATCTCTGTATAAACTCCAGATACCCCATTGAGCAGATGACACACAGAGGGGGACAGACTGACATTTCTCACATTACTTTTTAGAAATTTTATCAGACTCAGTTTGAAATCTGTTATCCCTACTGACACTGACCCAAGACGAGCTAATGTCAGGAGTATAAACCTCTACCCCCTTTTGCGCTGTGGAACACACTGTTAGAACAGTTACATTACGTCCTCCTCTAGTCAAAAACACAAGTTCAAACCATGCTGGAGAATGATGACAAACACCACTTGAGCTGTAAATGAGCATCTTGTCATCTGCCACGTGGGCTAGAAGTTTTCGGATGCAGTGGTAGTTTCACGTCCCTTTATCCATCGCTTGTAGGAATGAACATGCCTCAGGCTAGTCTGATCGGCCACATGAGATCAGCACAGCCTCTGATTAAAGTCTGAGCATATGATCCTTATCACAGACATATCTATAGACCATTAGCAATCACAGGATAGAGGGGCCTGACAGCATTGCCCGTGCTGCATTTGAAGTAAAAAACACTAAGAATCTGATGGGAAAAAAACCCAAAAGCCTATAAAACTTGAAGACCTACTATATTATAAATTACCATGTATTTAATTGGTATAAGTAAGGAGGAAACATATAGATTAAGAGCAGCTCAGAGGGGGTGGATGCAAAAATTCAGCAACAATCCACTGATTGATATCTAGCATTTCATACTAGACACGATCCATTTCTGCACAAATACAATCTGCATCAAAAGAATGTAGCATTACCACAGCCATATTTATCTGGAGCACCCTATCAAGTTGGATCCTCTCACCTTCATAAATGAAGGAAGACTAAAATGCTGCTGAAAACCAATATCGTGTTTTGAGATCCTTTAGTGGAAAAAAATAGCAATTCTTTTCTTTAGAAATAGAGCAACAAGTGATGCTTCAAAAAGACAATGGCAACAACATTCAAGATGCAGTGGATGATTATAACAGCCACAAAAAGCCTCAAAATCCCAATAACCTTATTTTCAATCTGAAAATCTAGTGTATCTTCCCAGCAACACATCATTTTGGAACGCAGGGTTTTGATACAATGTGGTCATGACTACATGAATTATTACTGCAATCAGTCTTTCTCTAATAGCTGTATGTACTTCAATTTAAGCCATGTTTCTTTACTGTGACAACAACCCTTAATAGCGCCTCTTAACTACTTCTGTGCTTTTTTTTAATGTGAGCTCAGGCTACATTTGTCTATATTTCAGTTTAGTTCCTCCCTGTT
This sequence comes from Aleadryas rufinucha, assembly GCA_013397815.1. Taxonomy (NCBI): domain Eukaryota; kingdom Metazoa; phylum Chordata; class Aves; order Passeriformes; genus Aleadryas; species Aleadryas rufinucha. The sequence continues at coordinate 491,075 of VZTH01014758.1, read as the reverse complement.
TCTGCTACACACAGCTGAGATAAAACTCGGTGAGCCATGGCAGTGCTTGCCTGTCCCCCCAGTGACCATTTCCCATTGGAAATCTGACTGAGGATCGAAGAAATCTGAAGAAAACACAACAATAATTTTGCAGTAGTTTTAACTACCAGTCAGAAAGAGCTCTTCCTGGTATCCTTCACAAGCTTACCTGTCTGAAGCTTCTAAGTCAAAACAGAATCGCCTGTCTATTGTATCTGTATTTCTTTTGGTACAATATGTAAGGACGAAGAGTTCCTCATCACCCTGTGAAAAGAAAGTTTTTATAAGCTTGACCCAGTTCTTGTAAGTTTTTATAAGCTCCAGTAAGACACCTGTACAAGATAAGTAAGGTAAATTTATATTAAAGTAATGGCAAAAGCTATACTGAAAACTGACACTTGCAAAAGAATTCGCTCATGTTTGCAGTTCACTTTTCTACACAATAACACAAATTCTACAGTCATTTATGGGACATAAACCTAAAAATATCGAGTACATTTTAGCTGGTACTTTACAGAACAACTCAGTACCACAGTAAGTTAAACTAACAAAAATACTTTGCACTTGTTACAATATAAACACACAGAAAGACCTTTCCCATTTTATGTCAGCCACAGTGATTTCCATAGTAAAGGCCATTGCTACACTAACTAGAACAAAGGAAGTGTTCTTTACTATCTCTAACGTGTCTTACAGAACCAATTGTTTCTTTCTTCAAGACCAATACCAGGATTTTATTTTACCCAGGAATCATACACTCATCTGTGAATGCTGCAAGAGTTGTACCAGATTAATTCAGGATTAACTGTACATTTTAATTATTTCCTGTCTTATTCAGCATCTCCAGACATAGAAGGCTGTCACTGAAGGAGTAACTGCAGGGGTTTCCAAATGGGAGATCTTTTAATACAGCAGAAATGGCTTCATAGGTGTTTTAGAATGCTGAATGCTCAGACACACATAACTACATACTATACTAAATAAAATAGCTTATTACAATTAGAGCAAATTAGGATAAAAAATTCATAGATGTACTGAAGTGATTAAGGATACCAAACACCACTAATTTCCAGTACATCAGGTTTTCCAAAGCTTTTGAAAGATTTTCTAAATACGGTATATTCCTAAATACACAGAGTCCTCAAAATTATGAAATTCATCTCCCCTCTGCTGAAACTAATAGGATACAATAACTTGATAAAATTCCAGCAATATGATTTTCTTTAACCAAATTTCAAGACAGGGCAGGGTGCTGCATTTACAGGCATACTGGCTCAAGCATTAGTTTCTACATTCAGATACCCTTTTTCCTTGCAACAAAATGCATTTTATCCCTATTAATACATTCATTTAATGTGTCATCTTTAAAGGTACTGAGTGCCATCAATTCCCAACTATTTCAGCAGGAATTAAAGGCATTTAAAGATAAACAAGGTCTTGAACAATTTCAAGACCTGAAATTACATACAGTTATCAGTATAAATTACATTCCTATGAAAATCCACTGTTCTAGTCCCACTTCTAGTACTTACATCTCCAAAAGAAAAATCTAAGTAGAGCATGTAAAAAGGAAATTTCTAAGTCTATTATATTTTCCTGATTTATGCTTTAGTAAGTTAAAGGCCTCATGGATAAACAGGATTCTAAATGGTAAAACATTGCATGTTATCTGTGCCAGGTCCTCTGGTCTTCTAAAAGGAAGCAACTGAAAAGTCTAGAGAATTCTTATCTATTAATCCATCCACTACTTTAGGTTACTGTCCTTAAATGGCAGACTGAATTGCATGAGGAAAGACAAAAAAAGGGGAAAGGAGAGTAGAAAGAGAAAGTACCTGGCACATCTTATTTGAAACATTCTCAGATCTTGATACAGGACAAGTGTAAGAGTAGAATATATAAATATACGTACAACTTTCCCTCCTGATCTGTGTTCAAATGGGATCATGGAGAACTTCTTTGTCTCTTTCCTGTACATGCAATAGTGCTTCACCCAACTGGAACCAAAGGGAGCAGGCCCTACATAACACAAAAGCAATAAATAGTATGTACTTTTTCCAGCTTCTGCATTTTCTTCTCCTGCTTTCTAAAATGATACTTAAGAGCCCTACCTAATTCCTAATAATGCAGTATTTAAAGCAAAGGTACAAATTAAGAATATTATACAACATAACACAAATGTTAACCAGTGCTTACTACTCTAAAAACTGATGCATGTTGTATTTCACACTTATGCTTAATGAGAAATGGAAAGAATTACTAATGTATCCTTGTTTCACTACTACACACAAAATTGTTTTTCCCTATAAAGTAAATATCACTTTGAAACTTTATTTAGCAGAACCCAGAAAGCTAGATTTACACTTGGTAACTTGAAGCTAAATAACCACAGATTACCACACCTCTGTTGCAACTTCTATACAATCTGTTGATTGAGGTCTGATCACAACTTCTGCCACCAGAACTCTCTCCTGTTAATCAATGCACACCCTATGCAGAATACATTTACTTTAGAGCCCAGCTTACTGCATGTAGTATTGCTGACATTTGCACCATGTTAACTGTTCAAACTTGGATTCTGACCCTTTGTATCTCCTCACTTCTATTACTTCACTTTTCCTAAAGAATTAGTCTGCAAATGCATCTTTTCACTCTATAAGGGCAAACATTTTAAAAATATGGTTTATGCAAGATGTTTAAAAATAAATAATAAATTACAATAAATTGTCATTCCTTGAGCAACAAGAGCTCTGCATTTTGTTTGGCTTTTTTACTAGTGTGAGAAAGATTTATAATTGTTTGAAGTGTTGACAGGATATGATTTGTGTGACGTGCACCTTCACAGCAAGAATTTTAACACCAGCTACCTAACATATAGCCTGCTTTATTTGACCCTATCATCACAATTAGGTAATGGAAGTGTATCAATGAATCAAGGAAATGACACTCAATTTCATCATACTCAACTAGCCCAATTTTCAGAGGCTAATTTGACAACTCATGTTGCTGGCTGACAACAAATCTTTGACAGTTCTAGGAGAGGTCATTAGTAAGGGATTAAAAATAAGATTAAATCCATTCTTTGGTCAAACAAAACTTCCCTGAATTCAGTCACTTTCACTAAAAACTGTCACACTTTCAGCTCCATATTCTTTTTATGAGCCACAGTAACAATGCTATTAGAGACTTTGAACATTTACTCAGATGACTCTTTATTCGACTGTAAATTCTTTGCATCTTCATGTTACCTGTAGAGATAAGACTTGCCTGCATGCCCAATAGGGGCACTGTGGAATACAAAATACACCTTACTTTTTTCCTGTACGTAGAGGTAGCCTTCCATCGTGAAGTGATTTGCTCTTTTATGTTCCTGAGGATTTCTTTTGATCTTGTTCATGAGCTCCTCTACCTCTGACCTTGTTCCTTCAAAACGATTTCGTGTCTAAAATGAGACAGCAAAAACCCATTGGTAATGAGAGTGGAAGAGAGGCACTCTTCCTGGCAGATAGATGTAATCACGTACTGGGTTTGCACAGCAAGGTTTTGGCAATGGGTGGCTACAGAAGGGGCCTCTGTGAGAAGGTGACAGAAGCTTCTTCCATGTCCCACAGAGCCAGTGCCAACCAGCTCCAAGATGGACCAGCCCATCAGTGACTGCAGCAGAGCCTCTGGGGTAATGCATTTAAGAGGGAAAAGTCACATAATGCCAACTACAGACAGAGAGCAGAGCGAGAACATGTGAGCGGAACAGCTCTGCACCAAGGTCAGAGCAGGAGGGGCAGGAGGTGCTCCAAGTGCCAGAGCTGAGATTCCCCTGCAGCCCCTGGTACAGACCATGGTGAGGCAGCTGTGTCCCACAGCCCACGTGGAGGACTCACATTGGGTAAGTCCATGGAGGACTGTCTCAAGTGGGAGAGACCCCATGCTGGAGCAGGAGAAGGGTGTCAGGAGTCCTCCCCCTGAGGAGGAAGTAGCAGTAGATGCATCATGTGAAGAACTGACCGTAACCCTCATTCCCCTGCACCACTGAGGGAAGAAGGGACGGGCTGGTGGACAGGCGAGTTTAAGATTTGGTTTTATTTCTAATCTGGTAATAAATTAAACTGATTTCTCCCAGACAAGTCTGTTTTGCCTGTAATTGGTCTCCCTGTCCTGATCTCAATCCACACACTCTCCAGCTAAGGAGGGGAGTGATAGAGCAGCTTTGGTGGGCCTCTGGCATCCAGCCAGGACCAACCCACCACAAATAGCCATAAAATGAGACAAGGATCCAGGCCATTTTAGGACATGTACATGTGTACTCTCCAAGTTTTCTGATATTCTTCCAAATTAATGTGGGGTTTAGATAGCAGCTGCTGTGACTGTGGAAAGCACACTAAGACTGCCAGAGTAGATTTCTAAACAATGCACTGACCTGTTCAGAGAGAAGTGAAACACTGAGTGCAAAATGAATTTGAATATTGAAATTTCCTTAGAAAAATATTACTACATATATTGGCTTAATTCATGAGACTCTTACTTGTCAGGAAGTAGAGGATTTTCTGTGGTTATTGAGGAAAAAAGTGTCAGGAAGGTCATCAACAATGTATACAGATTGAGACTATATATGTGCCAAATGTTTTGACCACACAGAAGCAGAAGCATGCAGAAACAACCCCAAAAAACCCTCAGAAGTTCAGCTGATTATTATTCCTGAATGTCACTTATTCCAAAGTCTGCAAGCAGCCAGAAGAGAAACATTTATCAGAAAAAATTGTTTGTTTAGCAAAAGCAATCAGAAAATAACCATGCCATCCATAAATTATGCAACAGGACTACACAAAACAACAGAACAGCTCATGCCTGCCACAAGAAACTCTTCAGTTTGGTCTGAAAAGCACTGGTAATTGGTCAATGAGCAAATAAAACCAAAATGATCACGGCAATACCTGGTTTTCTCTACATATGCACCTGTCCAAACAGAAAACACTGAAAACATACATCGAAATTCCAAGCTGGTACTTTCCCCAGCTGGTACGTGTATTTTGAGGAAAGAACTAGTTCCAGATGTCTGCTTACGTGTCTTTTTGCTTTCTGAAAGCACCTTTATTTTTCTGAAAATGCTGCCTCACCTATTTTGTCTTTTTCCCGGGACAAGCATACAAGGTAACATGACTTTTGGAAGAATCAGCTTTCTAGAGCTTGGGCTACAAGGCTGGGGTGGGTCTTTTTCTTTCTTTCATAGGATAAATCTGACAGTAAAGACAACTTGAAAGAGAAGGCAACTACTGCTATAGTTATACTGGCAACTCTTAAATGACTCTCCATATCCAGCTAGGCTATCTGTACTGAATCTTGTACCCTTCAATTTCTAACACATCAATCCAGTGTTCTGTCAGCAGCTCAGCTGTACCACAGGCAAACCCCAGCTCATTTTTCCTTTGGGATGTCTTGTTGATCTTCAGCACAGAGGAGAATGTGTCATGTCCTCTCACAATCTTTTCAAATGCTTCCTTCTATTCTCCTTTTACCTCAGATAGTTGTTAAGCCTTGTTCTCCCTTCTCTCTACAGCCTCTATCTATTCATAAAACTTGAACTGCAAAGCTCAAGCTCTTTAGAATTTGGTGGGACACACTGTGATACCATTCAGTCAATTGAAAATGCAGCTGCTGAGATTAGCTTACTTTCTTACTGCTCATCACTTCTTCAGATCACTCCACTGGCTCTTTTCCATCTGTATTCTGAAACCCAGCTCTTCAAAACTGTATCACAGCTTCCCTCTCATGTTTCATCCTGCATCAACTCCCCTCCATGCTGCTCCTCACTCTGTTAAGCTAAGCACACAGAAGAAGCAAGCCTGGCCTGACATTTCACCCACAAGCACTGACTTCTGCCACAAAAGTCTGCTTATGAAGTTACCACTAATCAGTTCCCCTTCTCAAACCAAACAGCAGCTCAAAAGGAAACTTGACACTTGAACATACAGGAAGAAAATTAAAGGAACGGTATCGTGACACATGAATCACGTCACTACGCATTACAACAACTGTAATCCTCTCTTCCGCCCTTCCGCCTCCCCACTAGTTAAGCCATTTCTAAAAACAGACTGTCCTCTCCAAGAAGCAGTTTCTGTGTCTTAATTTCAGATGCCCTCAGAGGTCAACAAAACAAATGCACCATAAGGAATTGACTGTTTGCAGTAAGGTATGTGGTTTGCTCCCTACCAAGAGGCCTGTGGCACACCCGAGTTCCTCTGACCAGGCTTTATTCTTCAACAAATCTCAAGGAAACAAACAGACCATCTGACTAGTGACTCTGTCAGTCCCATTGCTTCAGCCTGTCACCTTGCTTCCTGCTCTCCCAGTCCAGATCACACTGGGCAATTTGGGGTGAGGGCACATTAAACTAGTGGTGGTCCCTGTTAGCCTGTCCTTGAATGAACACATCATTTTGTCAAATACACCACAGGTGCTAACACCAAGTCTCCTCACACAGTTCTGCACCCCAAACCAACAGGGATGTTCTTGCCTGAAAGGGCTGCTGCAATTCAAACAACTCCACACTGTTGTGAACAGCTGTTTTTCTTCCCTTTTCTTAGTTATGGATAATGTAACCCCATAGGGAAATAACCCTCAGACATGACCACCACATACTCAATTTCAAAGCACACCCAAAACAATGAAAACTCTGGTATTTCATTACCCATATTATGAATTATCCAATGTTGTACGCATTTTTAACAGCCTTCATTCATTTTTAAATAATCCCTGAATTAGTTCTCTCTCAAAAAAAAAGAAGAAACAAAGAAATGGGGGCCTTTTACTTCATGCTCGTTTTTTACAGCATTGTTAGAAATTACAAAGAACTCGCTGGAATTAGGGATGATTTGTCCAGTGATGTAGTTGGTTATCCAGGAGATGGCACTATATCCCCAAAATTCACGGGCAATGCACTCACATGGAACTAAGTATTGGCAATACAGATACTGCACATAGAGCAACTTCAAAGAGTGTTTTTATTCACAGAAGTAACTCAACTTACATTTTGTATATTTATCTGCAGGGCCATTTTGTAATGATTGAAGTCTTTAGCAAGTTCATATCCCTGGTGATAGAAAGTGAACAAACCCTGAAAAAATGATAGCACCTGAAATAGAAATAAAAGACTTGTTAGAACCAAAACCTCCATTTGCTTGAACATGATTGCTGCACATAGGCTCTTTTGGAAAGATACGAGATGACAAAATGACTATTTTAAAATAAATTTCCACTAATGCCTAGACTGTATGAGTAATATTTAAATCCAAATGATGATCTATGTATACAGACATTCTGGGATGATCCTCTCTCTGGAATTTCACAACTGATCTCTACTTTCCATTTGACCATAGGGAATGTATATCCCCTGCTCCCAAACTTTCCTATGTAACGTTTTCCTACAGCTGCTCTGATACCAGTGATGTCTGGAACACATAATTGTGCACAAGGAGGTAATGATCATTCTGTCTTTCAGTCACCATTTCCCTGGTCATTCCCTTCTCTGCTAATGACCACGTGGAGATGACTTTCACATCAGTCATCTGGTTTGCTGGAAGAAGGAAGCTTTCCGCATTGCTGCTTTTTGTGCACAGATCTGACCTTCTGCCAGAACCAGCAAGTGATCCACTTAGCATATTCTGACTTTAGTATTCCAATTTAAAAGAACAAACAAGTAGTACTATTCTGGAAGCAGCATGAGGTGTAGTCCTGTCTAACTCTCTTGTTTAGCTCAGGTGGCTGGAACAAAGCAAGTGACACATAAAAGAACAACTCTCTAAAGAGAACAAGCCAAAGAATGTATTTAATAAAAGTCTGAAGTCATTTAGCAAATAAACCATTTTCAAAAAATACAAAAACCACATCAACTTCAAGTATTATTAAGGGAAAATAAGAATTTGGTACAAAATAATTTCAGCTTTCTAGTCTAGTGTAAACTTCAAACACAAATTAAGCAACAAAGTTCAGCCCCATCCAGAAGGAGCTTTCAGAAATGAGAAAGGGACATGTTGCAAGAACATAATTTGCAGATTCATTTCTCTAGTCTGGCTCTGAAGAAATTTCAAATGGTCTGAAAACACAATAACTGAATGCAAAACTACTTAGGATTAAAAAAACCTAAAAACCAGAAATTTTTTTTTAAAAAGTAAAAACCAAAACATCTACACAAAAAAGCCCCCACATAACCTTTTTTTTTTTTACAGCATTTTCCCATTCTTTAAGCAATGCTAATATAATTGCTGTAATTTTTTCCCCCTTAAGGATTTTATCCGTTTTTTCATACAGGAACAAACTATATTAAAATAGACAGCTCTTATTAACTCCATAATGACCAGCTAGGGTCATTTGGAACTTTTTTCATTATTACATTAAATCAATTGTATCAGAATAAAAGAACAGACTTGGCCCAAGAACACAGACTTCAGAGCATGAGCGAATGGAAGTCGCTTTTACAATCCATCCTCCCTTTATCTCAGTATTACACTTACTGTTCTCTTGATGTTTGATAAATTTGTATTTATAACACCAAAAGTTTCAGAAAATTTTAGATTAAGTTCTTCTCACAGATTTAAGAAAGTACATGTAGGATTTTCAATGAAATTCAATGAAGACCCTTGATTTCTGCACAGATTCAATTGCAAGTGAAATTAAATGTATCAGGCTACCCAATAATGGGCTTCTCATCCAGCAGCACCCTCTTAATTGATTTACATCTGCAATTCTTCACTAACAGGCCTCTAAGCCCAACCTTCGTAATGAAAATTAGATTCCTTGCATTAGTCAGCAATAACATTTCACTGGTTAGAAAACCCAAGGCAAGAAGCCTGACACCAACATCTTCTTGAATCCTCTATTCTATCTCACAATGTGAATTGAGGTTCTTGCAGTACAACAAAATGTTTCACACATTTTCTCAAAATCACCATCAGTGGGTCCAAATCAGCTCTAATTACTGAGGTAAACTTTGAGATGTCTGGTTAAGTTTATCTGAACTAGGAATCTCTGCAGACTTCCAAGTTGGTTTAAACTATGTTAAGTTGTGCAATTGGATGTGTTTTCCAGAAAACAGAGCTTGGCTTTTGTCCAACTGCATTCCTTCTCCATCCCTTATGAAAGGTAGAGTAGGTTGAATTCACCAATACTTACAGGCTCCACACACTCAAATTTCTTCCGCTCCTGTATCTCCTGCAACTTGCACACGTACTCAAGGGACAGCTCATAGAAGTGTTTCCTATTCTGCTCCACTTGGTTATCTGCCTGCACACAGAGCACACCTCATGAAGTTTCACAGACATTTTGCAGACAGCTTCAGGATGACACATTACATACAAGTGGCAAGCAGATAATTTTCACCATATTTGAGGGATTTGTTACAACATGGATCATTCATTTACTTTTAAACGGCAGCAGCAATTCCCTTTCCCTAGGTAACATATGTTGTTTCAAATCATGAGGCTAGATTTTTTAGAAAAATTCCAGTAACACCTCTTCAAGCTTCTTTTCTAGGGAATCCAACTTTTAATAAGATTGCAAAGGTACCTGCCCAAAGAGAGAGGGAACTAAGAGCATCTTCCATTAGAAAAGGGAGAAATCATCTCTCCAATCAAATTAAGGAAGAAAATGTTATTTTTGAAAACTACAGTGCTGATGCTGTAAGTTTATAAAGCAAATAACTGTTGTAAGTAGCCAGAATGCTGATATACCCATCCCACACCTGTGTTCATTCTAACTGGCTAGAAACACAATAGAAAAAAAGTTCACTTATTGGTACAACACTTCACAAGCTCCCCACAGAGGATCAAATATTTAGAAATGCAGCCTTACTACCTGCAGCTGATATTTAGCACAGCTTTGCAGAAATGCCAACACCATATCGATGCTGAACAGTTACATCTCAGCTGCCACCCATCTGCACATAAATATTTCACTTTCTAGCATCTATGTATTACTTTATGAAGTTATTATTTAAGGTACATGTAAGATTTGTTTAAATGAATCTTAAAACTGGGTAACAGAAACTTTTATTAAAATGCATTAAAGAAAAGCTACAAAAGGTTACTCTAGGTAACTAACACTTTAGTCTTTGCCCACAAAGATAACACAAAATGCTTCTACGCTGAATTACAAAAGGAAGTGGAGAAAGGGTTAGGTGAAAGGACAAGACTTACTATCAGACTCTCTCTTAAATACTGAGACTACATCCTTCAGGCAGAAAAGTGACTGCTGTGCTCTAAGAGGATAAGCCAAATTAGATTTAAGACAGTTTTACCTTAAGACATGCTTGGCTTTACTGCTCTGTGCTAGAGAACTCTCAGCAGTTAAAGGGGCATAACTACAAATGCCATTAAATAAAGCCCTGATAAATATTTCAATAAGTAAACGTGTTTCAACAAGCCATGCCATTTTGATGCAACCCATAAACTATGGAATTGTTTGAGTTGTCAGCCTATAAGCACAGGAATTGTTTGAGTTGTCAGTTGAGCTTCTAATCATGCATACATGAAGGGTACCACAACATCCTAGAAAGAGACTCTGAAGTGGATCTTCAAGGACATGTGGCTCACCACACAACCCAGAATACAATATCCAACACAGCCATTTTATTGATTTATCTCAGTTTCCCTGCTAAGAAATTATCACATCTCTCCGTTTAAGGCATGAGCCTCCCCATGCACCCAGGAAGTTGCATTGGACTTTGTGTACTGCTGAAGAAAGACAGAAGTAAGACACACACCTCAGTGAGTGCCTCAGTGAAATTACAGGAATATCCCTCCACCAAGAGAGTCAAAAGTTACGTTAATGTTAAGACACACTCCACAACATGGCAAGTTTTTCATCAAATTTTTGTCAAATTTATCCCTGCACTATTTACTCCAGTCAGGAACTGACACAACTAGACGTGAATAAAACTAAATTATATACATTATGATGCAATTATACACACCTACTCTCTAAGCTTGTGCAAGAAATTGTTTCCCATTTCCTCTGACAACATACTGCAAGGGCCTTTCTTCTTTAAATTGTTTATACATTTATATTTCAAAATTAAACATACAAATGCAAGAGCCTGACTGAAGAATTTCAGAATTTTTGCTCATGAAACTTTGAAGGACATTTAAAACAAATCTATTTGCTCATTCTAGATTTCACACATGCTCTAAAGTTTCAGGCCATATTTGATACAGCTTCAAAATGCCTCTTACAGGCATTATTTGTTTTTCCATTAAGGTTAGGTCTCATTTCAGATTTGATACCGAGAACCATATTTTATCAAGCAATCATAATCAGCCCTTTATATTTTCTCTGTGTCAAGTTCTTTGGCAGCTGATCAGTTTGACAAAAGTACAGGTCCTGACACATGAGCCATGCCCAGTAATTTCACTGGGACAACTCAGCTCCCCAAAAGATACTTGTTTACACATTTGAGGGTCTATGTTGCAAATGCAGCAAGGTGAAGTGACATCCTAGGAAAACTCAAAAGCAGAGAAGTTCGTGGGTAACTTTGCCAGTTACATTAACCATTTTTATGAAAAAAGACATAGAATATTTTGGGATGGGGGACAGGAGTTATCTCTGAAGAAAACATTAAGGTTTTTTTATAGTCTAAGCCTTAATAATTCTGACATAATTACATTCACCTGGGGAAAAAAATTCCTTCTTGCTACAGCAAGTCTCTGCAATATTTCCCTGCAGTCTTCTCACATACTATTTGCTGTTGCTCCAGAAATAAAAACTCTTACAAATAAGTTGATGATGATAATAAACCCAGAGGGACAGAAGGAATGTGAGGCAAAACAGATCTATCACTTTGAAACTGTCAGCAAACTTTTTAATAGAACTACTGAAAAAAATCCCAAAACAAATCTTCGAAACGTGAGAAAAAGAAAAGGCACAGACCCACTTTATTTGGGAATAAAAGTCTTGCTGTCCTGTGCATAATCACAGGACACTTAGTCAATACTCACAATGCAATGCAAATTACATCACTGGTAAAGCCTTGTGTGAAATTCAGTGTATTTCACAGAATGTTTGCACTTTGCTATTCCCTTACTTATACATAAAAAATGTCACGATGCTCAGGGCTTCATACACACAAAATCCTTGATTCAGAAAATGGTGGAGGTACTAAGTTCAGCAAATACTGATTTTCGCACCAACCATTCCAGATGAGAATTTTTTTTGTTTTACCACTAAGAATGCTTTCTCTGCATTTGCATAAGTATATTTACCTATTCCAAAGCTTTCAGCTTGCATAAAAAAAGAGGGGCAACAATACCTCTTGTAATTGTAGCTCTTTCTTCTTAGCTGATAAATTCAAATGTTTTTCTAACAAACTGTAGTTTTTCTCTGTCTCTTTATCAAACTTCTTCTTTTCCTCCTAGACACAGAAACAAAGTAGCAACCATGTAAATATAAAAGTGTACTGTTTTTCTTCTTTAAAATTCTAGTTTATCGGGAACAAAGAAAAAATATCAGTTACAGTAAGTAGAGAAAAATACACTTCATCTAATTTTAAAAATTAATTTAAAGGCTAACTTGAAATGAAATCCCATCACATCATTATGGTGTAGCTTATCACACAGACGCTTACATCTTTGAAGTTAAAAAAGAAAAAAACCTGACCTCTTCTTGATTTATTGCATTTTTCATTACTTTCAGGGATCATCCACACCACCTTGGTTTCAAATAAAAGGCTTACAATAGAAATATCAGCTTCACCGAAAAAAGAAACTTTCTAAAATTCACAAGGGAAAAGTTCCAACAGCTCAAAATCCAAAGCAAATACACCTCTATATTCAAAAGGTTTTCTTCATTTTAAACCTATACAACGACCTCTGTGCTGAATTCCTGTTTCTACCAGAATTTCATTGTGCCCATGACAAAAAAAAAATATCCACAAAACTTAATATCATAGTATCAAAAGAGAAACTCTCACAGACACGTATGAATATCATTTGCACAATGCAAATCCATTTCTCTGGCCACCAAAAGCAATGTATTGGAAGAAGGACAGTCATTAAAGTTTCTAGGAAATCTGAGTTTCTGAATCTAATTGAGTAGAAGATAGTGTAAAACGAATTGATTCCTCAGTTCCAATTTCCTTACATAGTGTATTAAGGCAAGAATCAGTATTCATGAATTCCACCAACCAGTTGTGAAGCTATTTTTAGTATATCTAATTGCAGTTGAAAATAACCTCAAGTAAGTAAAATCAAGTGTTTAATTACATATTCAACAACTGGCAGATTTACTCATCAGAAAGATACTAGTTCAATTAAAATATTTTTCCTCATCTGTAGATTTGAAATCACATTTAAATGTATTCTACCCAAACCCCTGGTTAAACTCTACAGCCATAATTGCTCTTTTTTTCTCCTCTTAACCTTTCATTTTGAATAATACTATATATACTGTATTATAAGAGACACACATTTTTGTTCTCTGAACCATTACGTTCTGAAGATGCCATTACATTAAAGAGGCTGTTTAGGATTGCTTCTCAGCAAGGACTTTTACCAATTTTTTTCCCCCATTATGAGACTCAGAATTTCCTTTAAAAAAGGAGCCGTAGTATTTGTTATCAACTGAGAAACATGAACATATGCATATGGTATCAGGGTGATTAGAGATAACATATTAGCAATATGGGGAATTAAGAAGAAAGAGTGCAAGGAAAGAGCTGAACCTTTGTGTTTATATTAGCAAAATTTCCATTGATGTGGTGAACATTTGAATGCTCCCAGAAAAATAAAACACAATTCTTTTAACTTCTTAACAGGCAAAGCCAGAAACTTTACACACATAGGTCAGGATTAGTGCAGCAACACCTTTCACTAAGGGGTAATTCAATAAGGGTCTCAGCTTCCAGCTCTATGAAGCTAAACTTTCCTCCTCTTCTTTTTCTTCTTAAGCTTAACTCAGACCATTTCTTCGGCAGGGGATGTAAAATGCAGAAAAAAAAAATCTGAGGCAGCAGATTCAACTTTTATTTTGTAATGGTAGAGCATAAATCTTGCCTAAAGCAAATACTACACAATGTTACAGATATATTTCACCACTAGATGCCACAGCTTGGTTTTCAGAGCTAAGCAGAGTTATATTTCCAGCGCCAGTGCTTTGATTATATTGAATAAATATTCAGTTAAGAATACTCCAAGAGCTGAATAATTTTAGAGGATTTTTATTTAAATATTAGACAATTATGTCAGACTTCTATTTAAAGGTTATTAAGAACTCTATCAAAAAAATAAGTTTAGATCAGAAATAAAAGCTACAGTTTCATAGAAACAGTATGCAGGGACACAAGGAAGAAACATCCATCCAAACAAAATGGGAGATGTAGACTGTGTGAATGTAATTTGTGTTAGAAGTGCCAGGGAGAGAATTCTGACTAGGAAATGAGTGAAGATATGAGATAATTTAAAGGAGTAGGAGTTCTCACCCCAAAAAACCAGCAATATTCTTTAACAGCAAAAATACTGCTGAAATAATGCATTCATTACACAGCTGCTTCTGTGACAATAGGTTACATTCAGAACAAATTCTCTCTTTCCTTGGAAGACTGGCTATATTACAGACCAAGTTTTTATTGTGCGTTGGTTGGGTCACCTAATATACTTCTCTCAAGTCCATAAAAATCACACAAAGCTCATTGTACCATTGAGCTGAGAGGATTTATGATCAACAGAGCATTTTCAGTTCAAGAACACTGAAATCATATGCAGAACATGTTCATCATTCCGGCCAAAGTCAAAATGTATAGTGCTCTCATAAGTGAAACATTGTCTTAGCTACTAAATAGCATTGGTGATGAAGTCATGAAATTATAAAATAAAATATATGCAGGTATTTTGAAAATGTATTGAGTTTTACAAGAGAAGACTGCAATAAAATGCTGGTTTCTTTCTTTTCTATTTTTTTTAATAAGCACTTAAACTTCTCACTGCAAGAAGGAAGGTAGACAGGTACAAATTTGTTCTTGTTACTTTGATCCAAATCTAGTCTGTGCTTAATACATGGAATTTACTTTGCCTCTTTTTTTAAATATACACAACTTAGTGACAATCTTAAAAAAAAGATCAAATGCTTTTATCAAAAATACTTTGAATGAGATCTTGTTCTTAGCCTCTTCGTCCCTATTATTTCCATGCATACAGAGCCAATGAGTTATTTATTCAAAACAAAAAATTAAATAAAGACAATTTCCACTTGCAGGTGGCAAAAATGCAGTTAAAAGCATATGGACGAGCGAGCTCCTTTAGAAAGTTAATATTTTTCAGCCTTTGATTGTGCAACTCCAAGCAAATACAAAGCACAACAAGGTTACCCATTAGGAAGGGGGGCAGGCTGTTAGGAGGATTGTTCCTATTCCAGAGAGAGGAGATAAGGGAGGTGGGGAGAAGGAAGGGAAAGGACACATTCTTCTCTTCTTGAAACATTCCATTTGTTTCTGAAGCAAGTTCTCAAAGTAGAAACAAAAAAAGTGTGAACACATGAAATATAAACAACAATGTTTCTGCCAATTACATGTCATTATTACAATGCAATCCAAGTAGAGAAATTAAACAAACTTTTAAAGGCAAGGAGGGACAAACCTTTACAGCTCCTAGCTGCTCTTTCCTAAATCTTTCCAAAGGTTTGATCAGAGTTTCAGTAACACTGAGTGCCTAAAGAAAAAAAAGCATGGGTTAGGTTTCTGTAGCCAGATTGATGAGTCACATCAGCATCAGCAATAAAAAGAAAAAAGCAAGCAAGCTCTGGGATAAAATAATAGAAGCATGCAAGTTAGGACTTCTAGCTCAAAAAAAAAAAGAAATCACATCTCTGAGTTCATTCAAGCTTACAAAATTTCTATCCCTTAATTTAATCCACTATCAGGAAAATTAAATTTAAAACAAACTCAAAAATTTCAGAAATTTTCATGTTGCACCCAAACTGCAACTGCTTCAGTTGTGCCAGTCTTGCAGATCAGGTTGAACGCCTCAATGCCTGAACACCAGAACGAGACAGAGGACAAATGAGTTTCATCAGGGGATGCAAAAATTTCTGCAACAAGAAGCACTACAGACAATGGTGGAATAGACCAGTGAGTAGCAAATAATCTTTTAAGACACAGTTAGCACCACCAGGCATTGATATAAATCTCCAAATATTTACACACTTCAGCACATTAATAAGACCTTAAGCTAAGTTATAGAATCAAGAGGTGCAAAGTCAATAAACAAGAGGTTGAGATGACTGAGTGAGCATCCACCAGTGCACTTATGATATAAAGCCTCAGGGCCATACTAAAGAGAAAAAAGGACACACTCTTCCATCATAAGACAGAAAACTGTAGCTTATTAGATCTACACAGCTGCTATTTCACATGAAATTTCATTGAAGATGGAGCAGGGTTTTGTTTGGCGTAAACAATACTTAAAATTTTTTTTAAAATTTGACATTTCAGGAAAGACTGGAACTTTTTTAACACAACAACAGCATGGAAAAGATGGCAAAAGCATTGCAGATGTGGGGGAGCCGGTGGGACCCTTTTGGTCTGTCCTAAGGCAGACCCACAGAGTAAATCATGCCCAGGGCTGGGTTTAGCACAGCCATTGGGCTAAGATGCCAAGAGTTCAGGCAGAGCTCCCTGACATACAACAGAAGCCTCTCTCCCTCTTTCCTCCCCTTCCCTGCCCTTTATAGCAAAAATCTTCAGATACAACATCACAGGCTTAAACCGGCCTTCTGGAACACTTCTGAAAAATTCTTATCATAAAACACACACGGGATGTACTGGAGATCTGGCACAACACAAATCTGAACAGCACTGTCTGCTCCCACCCATCCCTGGAGCCATGAGGGATTACTGTGGGAGTCATCCTGCCAATTCACCGTAACCACAGCAACCCACATTTCTAAAGGGCCAGCACAGCACACTAACCTGTAGCTAACTGGAAACCCAAATAGCTGGCAAGTCTGGGCCAAACTGGGTGCTGCACAGTCATCCACGTAACAGCTACATCCTAACTTCAGAGCACTTTTTCTCAGCACGACACTTCTTTCTGCATCCATTTCCTGATTTTGCCAAAAACACTTAAAGCAACCTTCAGTGCACCCTTGGAGGGAGCAACAGGAAAAGAAGGAACTCTCTAGAGTGGAGAGCATAGAAACCAGATAATCAGTCCTTCCACATTAGAAAACTTTAAATTGTTCCTCTGTACCAGCAAAGTGAAGGAGAAAGCTCCTTGGAGGAAAACTCAGAGAGGATGACACAAGCTTCCATTAAGTTAAAGTTACTGGAATCATTTCAAAGCATTTAAAGGCAGCAACTGAGCATTCACATGGTTAGAGGGTTAAAAATAATTAACAAATGACAAGTTGCTTATTAGTGGTTTGAACTCTTACACAAAAAAGTGTGAGGTTAAGAGGCATTGAATGTATGCTGAACACAAAGTCCAAGCCAAAGAAAACCATAGCACCTTGATGTAACAAAGGAAAAATATAAAAAAAGAAAATATATACATAAAAGGCTGTGCTTCATAAAACAGCAGGGCTGACTGTAAATCACTTGCTCTGCTACTCCTGTGCAGTATTAACCATGGGAACCACTACAGGAATTTGTCTGAAGCAGAAAATAATCTTTAAATCAAAATGGGATGTTCTCTTCAGCAACTGCCAACAAGCAGATTCCACTGCTGCCAGTGGGATGATATGCCAGTAATTCTTTCATTAAAAGAAAAACAAGCTTCCCCTCCTTCCAAAAAGACATTTCTCATTTTGCACAACTTAAACTTTTGTTAACAGATGCATCCCCAGGTGCCTGCCATAAAGGTACTTATGATTTGTCACCCCCTTTGCTTTCTGTGCCTGGGTTAAATAACAAGACTCTTGATTACTTCTGGGTGGAATGAGATTTTGCAGATCTTTGGTCATTCTCATGGAACTTCACACCAGGCCATATATTAAAATACAAGACTGGTAAATTCAACCATGAATTACAGAGATGCTCTTCTGAATGACGGAAACAAAAACAAAGTTCATAATTAAAATACATCCAATACAAGATTAAATAGAGAGGCATTCCCGCTGTTTTCCAGTACACAGAATCTAGTGCTTGTAATGAAGAGTTACAAAAATATGTATTCTTATTTATAAAACAAAAACATTATTTACACTGCTATTCATTCTTAGCTGATTTATAACTTGGAAACTTGAAACAATTCTTTCTTTTAAACCATAGATAACAAATTAGCAAATAGGAAATAAGCAAAGGATTGCTTGAATATATTTGTAATTATCACTTGTACCTTCCTTAACACCTAGAATCATGTTAAAATGTAAAATTTCCTGCAAAAGTTAAATTAGGCATTTAAGTTCATTAATATGAAACTAGATGTTCCTTCCTTTTTCAGCTTCTGTCTTGACTCTTACATTCATTTTCATCCTCTACTTCTCTAATTCTGACAGATTATGACAGGAATGTACTATTTAAAAGGACATTTAAAAATCACTTTTTTTCCATCTCTGACTATCCAAACCTACATGAAACAAATATTCAATTGTATCTGGGAGGCAAACTGGGGCATGCAAGTCATAAGTGAATCAATCTAACGAGGTCTCAGGTAACAGTATCTTAACCAGCTTTAGGAATGTCAAAGTCTCAGGAATGCTTTAAGAAATGTTTAACCCGATGTGCACACGTGTCTCGGGCAGTCATTCTCAAACTGCTTACACTATTCCTGCTCTGTTTGCAGCACCTACAGAAAGGTCAAAGAATTAACTTAACTTGAACATAAACCTGGATACAGCAGCAATAAAATCGTCAATGTCATCACCACCTCAGAAGATCACAGCATCCAACATTTACAACATCCTGAAGCATGCCGTCAGCTTTGTGTGTATCTCTCTATTTCAGATGAGTTTACAAAACTCCATTTGCTCAGGCAGAGAACTTACACAGAATAGTGATAATCTTGCCTTTTCCAGCTCCATTTCCTCCTAATAAATAAGTAAAGGCTGTAGATTAAGGGACCCCAAATACTCTTTCCTGTTGCAGCCCTCAAAGGCACAGGCTAAATCCATTAGTGAGCTCATTCACAGCTGTGGGATGCTTACTCTGCCAAGTCAACAAGACCCAACAGGCCACTGAGCAGTCAGTACCAGTCCACAGATGACTCCATTTAGACTGTCACTTCTTCCCTTCCCAGAAAAGGTGGGAGTAGAGGTGTTTAGGGAGAAACTGCTTCCCCCAACACCTCCTCCTGACAGACAAGATCAGGCACTAGCATCCAATGCTCTTTTTACTGCTTTCTCCTCCAGTGGGCAGGAGGAGCAGGTTCCCTAAGTTCCCGCTCCCTGTCCAGGCACAACCAGGCTTCTATTGCAGAGGAGGAAGGCTGCTTGTATGGCCTGGAAGAGAGTAGCAACCCACAAGAGATCTCCCCAAAATTCAGTGGCTAAAAAGGTTAAACCAACCTAATTTAATCAAAGTTTGTTATTAGACAAATGCAGCACTGGCCTTTCAGGCTTCCTCCTAAAAATGTCCTTAGAGCTCAGCCTTTACTGGAAGCACTGAAAATTATACACTGCTCATCAACAACTCTGGTGGTGAGGTAAATATGTATTCTGACTCTGCTCCATTCTGAATTGAAGCATTCTCTCATTAAAAAAAAAAAAAAAACAAAAAACAGGTTTTCCAAGAAAGGAAAAAAACCAAAGCCATAAACATACACCTTCCTGCAGACCACACAGTGACACGGGAGTGCTGAGGTCCTAATTCCCATCTCAGGAACTGGAATACAGATTGGATGCCTTGGATAAAAGAGGGGGTTTAGTTTCTAAGCATACCAACTGGAAAGATTTATTTGTAGTCAGGGTCAGGATTGTTTCTCCCCTCAACAAAGTGACAAGGGAGGCCACCAAGTCAGTAAGGCAAAGCTCTTGAAACTAAGCAAGTGTCAATGAAACCAGATCTGGGAAGGAAGCTTTGCCTTAGCGAGTGCAACAGAGAAGGCAGAAAGGAAGACATACCTAGCAGTGATGCAATAACAAAATAGTTGACAATGTTGCTAAATAAAGAAGTTTACTTCTAATAAAGAAATTTATTACTACAGCTGCACTTCTACTGACAGAGGATATAGGTGTGTCTTTCCTAAGAAAATGTACCATTCAGCCTAAAGAAAAAGCCAATTCTGATACTTCCAAAGTTGGAGAAAAGGGCAATAAAAATATTTTCTCCAAAAAGCTTTCCTACTTCACATAGAGATTTACTACTGAAATTTCTCAAAGCATTAAGACCTAATCCTGAAAGCCTGTATTATGAAACTTTGCAGATACAACTCCACTGCTGAAGACATCAGATGTTACTTGCAAAGCCTGAATCTCTATTCTTTCTTTTCCCATGAGAATATGATTTGCACTTGTAGTTACACATGCCCCCAGTTAGCTGCACAGCCAACTGCCCTGCCAGCCCTACAGACAGAGAAGTGTCTCTCTAACCACTCCTTAGCACTGGTTTTGTATTTAGTTAGAGCACTGATGATTGCAGACAATGCAACCCACACCCAAGGCTCAATATTTTGTTTTCAAATCAAGTTTTCTTCTAGTAAACGTGTCTGGATTTTCTCCCTGCTCTAAAGCTTTCCCTGTAGTTTTACAATCTTAGATAATGAAAGGGCCTCAGCCACACATTGGGAATATAGACACAGGAGTTTTTTTGGTTTTTAGGAAGGCCTGCAGTATATAGACTAAAGGATTTTTAAGGAGGTCTCATAGCACATTAATACTTGTGTGTCTTTGCATGTGTGCAGAGGCTATAAAAAAGAAGTGACATCCATTGGCTGTGGATTCATTTGCTGTGGAGGAAGCCATCTGGTAGCAAAAGAGCCAGGCGGACATCTGATACATCTGACTTAGAGACAACATATTTTGTGCACTACTGAAGCACCAGGAGGCATCTGTAACAAAACACATCACCTCCCTCTTAGGTGTTCCAGAAAACCTCCACTCAGGGTTTGCTAAGAAGACAAGAAGTTTCTCAAATTGTTCCAGAGCGAATTTCCTAGACCATTGAGCCACTGCCTCACAAACACCAGTACAGGCAGAACCCTGTGCTCTGCACTTCCTAATTCTTTCAAAAACAGGAGTCTTGGCTTACAGGAAATACAACAGCTGAACTCCTGAGTTCACCCTTCTAGTGAAAAGTTATTTCCTGTTCATTTCCTGGAAGTTCATGACTGACCTAAAGGACAGACAGCTAAAAGGGCCTCCTATGATCTATCTGCTATGCTGTGCCCTGCTCTGAAATGCTGCCTATATTGATTCTCTTGTCATGAAACTGCTGGCCTCCAAAATCAGATTGGTATCATAAAAAAACAATAAATAATTTCCTTTTCTTAAAATAGATAATTAAATAGACAGTGGTTTTAGTAAAGATTATTTATTAAAAGCTATTTAACAGTCTTGTCTTCTGAATAAGTTTATTCTTACGCAATACATTCTACTATAAAAAGGAAAATACTACAAAGCCATAATCATAACAAACAAGAAAACAAAATAAAGAGAAACAGACTTTCAAAAACTGCAACAAATCAGCTTTTCCCCATCTGCAGGGAAGAGAAGCTGGGGATAACTCCTCCAAGAAAGACCTTCCCTTAGCAAACCCCAACACACCAGAACACTGGTCTGGTTCTTGCACCATAGACATTGTATGTGGTCATACAATGATCTTGACCAAGCAGAAAGGCTGCTCAGAAAAGAAAACTGCATAATGCCCATTTTCTTGGTGCATGGCAAAGCTCACCACTGAGCAGAAAGATGCCACTGAAAGTCAAGGAATCCAACAGCAAACAACGGCATCAGTGTTCAGTCAAGAATGAATTGCTCAATTGTCAGCGCTTTCCTCCAGAAGAAACAGTGGTGTTATTAACAACCAGCAAAATCCAAACTGGTGACAGTTTTACAATGCAAATTCCAAACATTTCCCATTGATGAACTAACAGAACGAAAATTCTCTAGTGAATTATGTTGATGCATGTGAGACCACAAAGTTGTCTGGAAGAGGAAGCCAGTGGTAACAGAATTTGTCAGCTGTGTTCACTCAGAGGTGGGAGGAACACACCCAGATCTGGCTTTGCACTTTTTTTTTCTACTGTACAGACAAGTCATCTTTGGTTTATAGATTAATGTGCACAAGTTCACATGTAACTCACAAAGCTATTTCAGAAGACTGTATATGACATTCAAAACCAACCAAATAAATGAAACATTCAATGTCAGGAATCACCAAAACAGAGCAAGATGTGCCTGAAATACTCATAGTTCTACATTCGTGTTCCATATTCTGGTAATTACATGACTGTAATCTGGTCTCATGCCCAGCAGAGGAAAAGTGGAGGCTGGGCAGTGAAATATGGCAGCAATTGTTCTGCTTGTTTCTAAAACTGGAAAATGTTTTATTAAATTGGAAAAATTGTGCAGGAAAGAAAGGAACATAGATCCTGCAATTAAGGTACTCAAATGCTGTTCCTGAGACATTCTGTTTCATCTGTGCCTCTAGCTCTCTGAGATGTTCAATACACTGCTGGCAGCCCAATTTTTCAGCAGTGGTCAACAATTACGTCCTTTCCACTGTCTTGGCAGATATATTTAGCAGTCTGCACTGTCAGCAGACTTAAAAAGATCTGAACATATGGAGCACTACATAATGCCTTGAACTCCTACTTGACAGCTCTTGAATGCATCACACATCCAAAACTATTGGGTATTTTTTTACTCTACATCAGTGAGCAAACTGATGGCTCCTTCACACAGATTTCTTCAGATTACTGTCAAGATAGATTAAGATTTACAAACCCCTAAATACCCACATGCAGAGTGCCAAAGAAAAGCTTAGAAAAATTAATACCACCATCTTCACAGCAGAGTCAACTGCTGAACTGAATCCAGATACAGAAGTCGCTGGACAAAAGGTAACAGAGTGAGCTATTCAGGAACACTGTGTGTTAAGTGAGCACTTCACCTGTGAAATAAATACTCATGCACTTCAATATCTACTCGTAAGAGGTAGTTTAAGCAAGAATAAACAAGTAAATGTACATATTTGTACAGATTACTTAAAGTATATCTTTAACCTTTTGAGTGTACGCCTTTGAACCGTAATAACTTCTTTTAACTTGTGAAAGTACAACTGACAAACCCTTTCCTCCTCTTTTTTTTAAGAAGAAATAAAAAAAAAAGGACTCAGAGTAACTTCACTGAGATATTTCTTTAAAAATCCATAGAGAAATAATTTCTTGTGTTCCTGATATATGCCAGGAATAATTCTGCTTTTCAGAGAGATGCTAATTTGGATTTGATTCTGCCTGCCTGGTAAAACTTACAAAGAATGCAAAAGAATTTTTGATAGGCCAAAATTGCAAAGATACCCATGGCACAAGAACAAGCCTTTCTTCTGCAAAAAAAAATTAAAAGGGAGAAAAAGACTTAAACATATAACTGCATAGTACCTTTCCTCTTAAGACATCTGCAGGGATAGAAGTGTGAAAAAGATGTAGCACGAAATAGAAGAGAACATATCAAAGTAAAACAGCTTGCTTATGCTGCCTTGGGACATCACAGGAAATATTGTAATGTGAGCATAATTGTATCAGAAATCCTGTACAAAGAGAAATGTGATGGAGTAAAAAGGAAAGAGACAAGTATTTAGGGGCAAAGTTAGAAAGAAGGCAAAAACATGTTTTATTTGGCAATGGCAAAACAAAAACCTAAGGAAAAGAGGTTCTTCATATGTACCTGAAAACTGAGAGGAAGGAAGCTATTAAAACATTATTTAACTGAAATAAGTGTTAAATCAACAATGGAGTGTAAGACAACAGATTATAATTACCTCCACAAAGAAAAAAAACCCAGTTAAATTATAGCAAGCCATCTAACAAAGTGGGGAAAAACAGATGTTAAGGGGAGTAAAGATTCCTTAAGAGCAATTAGAGGTATTCCTACATTACACAATTGAAGTATTAATTGCATTCAAGTCAGAAGGGGCTTTGCTTCAGAAGAGTTTAGGAAGTCAGCAAAGCAAACTAAAGGGAGAGGCAAGCAAGGTCCCGGAGGATGGTAGAAGAGTAAATATAGCAGCAACTTAAAAGCGAGAAGAGGAGGAGAAAGGAGTAACTCTAACATAAAAGAGATATGGTCTAAACACAGTGTAATTAAACTGAACAAGGAAAAATACAGATGTAAAACACCACTTGGAAAGGGTAACCATGAAAATACTACTATGAAGGAAAAGTGATCAATTTTATCCCATGACTACTGAAAAAAAATTCTCAAATTTCCCAGCTCAACTTGCAGTAAAGGAGACTCAGTATGAACATCAGATGAAAAAAATGAAGAATAAACACCGAAATAGAGAGAAATCCATGTTCCTGGAACCTTTTACGGAATATGTTAGACCAGCACTTGACAAGGATCATGTGAACTCCAGAAGCAGATAAAGGGCAGGACAGAGGAACTCCAAGGAGGGAAAGCACTCAAAGCCAGCACACCAAGGTGACCACATCAGGAGTGCCAAGCACTGCCAAGATTACTGAGGGAACAATACAAGAGCTATCAAATTCAGTTATGACTTAGCAGGACTGGAATCAACAGGGCAAACTAATTAGAGACAGGCTGGTCATGTAAGAGAAGACTGGGATGGAGAAAGGGAGGTGTAAAGGAAAGGACTAATAACCACAGGCTATTGGTACCTACCAGGTAACACCTCCCTGCTTGTCACAGCTCAAATGAGGGCAGACAGTGAATCCTGTTGTTCTGAGTCCCTCACAAGAATCAAAGCTCCTTGCTGTCAGGGGAACTGGGGCAGGGAGGGAGCTTTGCTGCTCTCCCTGGTAAGCAGGTGTATTGGTTTGGCAGGGCCTGGTTTTGGGTAGCAGGGGGGCCACAAAGATGGGTCCTGTGAGGAAGCTGCTGGAAGCTCCCCACCATGTCCAGCAGAGCCAATGGCTGATGGNTGTCTCCCGTGGGAGGGACCCCACGGCCTCACAGGGAAGGACTCCTCTCCCGGAGCACTGGAAGGAAATCTTGGTGATGGACTGACCAAAATCCCCCTGCCCTGCCTCTCTGTGTTGTCGGTGGGAAGGAGGGAGGGCCTGGGAGGGGGGAAGGTGTTTTAAGGGCTTATTTTATTTCTCATTACTCTCCTCCGATTCTGTGAGTAATAAATTTCACTTAGCAATTAAGGTTGAGCCTGTTTTGTCCTTGAAATATTTCTCCCGTCTCCTTATCTCACCCATGAAGCCTCCGTTAACCCTTTTTCCTCTTTTCCCTCCTTTTGCCCAGCTGTGGCAGGGGAGGGTGAGCGAGCGACTCTCGTGGGTGCCCGGCGTTGGGCCAGCGTCAAACCACGACAGCAGGAGAATAGCTGGGTAGTGGGACAGAGCATCTGAGCATCGCCATGCTGGGCTTTGCTCATCCCCACCTCTTCCTAGCACCTTGCCAAGTCCCCTGTCATCCCTGAACTTGCACAGCACTTCTGCAACCCAAAGGAGCAGAATTTAAGTCCTATGACTCCATTCACCCTCAACATGTAAAAATAATTTTCAGACTATTCTCAGGGACAAAGTGATCTATTTCTTATCTGCCCTGGGGAGCCTCACCAAGCTACGGTGCTATGGAAAAATGCAATTTGGTTTTGTATTGATTCCTCTGTAATAATTTCAGGGAAATGTTTGGATTATTGCCTACTCCTTTTTACATATGCAACTAAATCCTTTGACATCTGGGATATCATTTCAGCAGCTTTTGAAGGAGATGGGAGAAATGGTAAAACCATGAAGTGCAAGACTCCAGCATCTGAATGAAATTATATCCACCAAATAAAAGTTCACCAGATGAATGATGATCAAAAAGGTAAATTTATTGTAAACACTGACAGCAAGTTTTATGGGCTCTGGATTCACCACAAACAATCTCAGAAAACCATGAGAAGTGCAAATGATGAGCATTTAATTTCAGTCTAGAATGTATTTTAAGTGCAAATTTGTTCCATTTACAATGTGGTTCTGAAAAAAATAGCCCTTTCCTCAAATATATGAAAAATTAAAATGCACGGCAATATCTGAAATGCCCTTAGTCTGGTAATCATTCAACACTTTAATATTATTTGATGTCACTGAAATTAATCTATTTAACTTATCACTGACACTGAAGAGAGCAGTCCAGAATCTTCTGGTCATCTTCAAAATAGTAAGGGGGGGAAATGCTCAGTAATGAGCATTCTTAACAAAGACTGAATGGTTTTGGAGAAAATCCTGCTATATACTTTGCATCTTAATGGAAAGTCTTTGGATGCCTGACCTCATTCCAAACATCTGTGAATACAACATGCCCTAATATTCTCCACGGGAGTATCTCTAGAGCTCATGCCACTGTTAAAACATCCACTGAGAAGTCAAAAAAAAAAAAAAAAAAAGAGCTGCAGACGCTGGAAACTATCTTTTCCAGTCACCACACAACCATTTTCTCAGAGACTTATGGCCGTTGTTACATAAACTCACTCCAGAAATGACACTTAACATTTGCTAGACTACAGATGCAATAAAAACGCCATGCATCTGGGAACTCGGAGAATATATTCTGTTTCTATTTGGTATCAAATATTTTCCCTGTAACAATTTATACTCCCTGTTTTTCATCAGTCACGGTTCTAGCAAAAACTGCATTTCATCCTTTTCCTGTCAAGAAACTGACGCTAGTTAGCTTTTAGTACGATAGCACCTTCTGTGTAAGCATGGGCATCACACCAAAAAAGTAAGTTAATACAGTTTCATGGCATTCAGTTTGAACAATGGAAGTGTTTTACGATCCAGACAGACAGCACTGGATTCTGCACAGCCTGCTGTGGTGGTGATCTATCCCTGCTGAAGAGTTATTGACACAGTCACTGAAACATGCCATGTAATTCTTAAGTCATCCCTCAAAAGCCTGATATCAAAATAATGTGGCAGTTCATGAAGTATTTTTCATTATAAAACATTGTAAAGATTTTCGCTAATTAGATTTGTGCAGTTGATGAAAATAGAATACAGCTATGGATCGCAAGAAGAAGCAGAGTAAAGACTATACTGCAGAATTATGAAAAACAAAAGAAGTACTGAAACATACTTGAGCCAATCGCTACAATTTGGCAAAATAACTCAAAACACTAAAAAATTGTCTGTACTATGCAAAGACAGTAATTTTTAGGAAAGTGTGAGGAACCACACTGACCCCAATTCAGACCCAAATGTAGTTCCAGATCAGAACAGCATACCAGAACAGAACACAACACATACAAGGAACCATGACTATTACTGGGCTCAAGACTGGAGAGAGAAACATGGAAAAAAGAATTGTTCACATTTTCTTGTATCACTTATCTACATACTCCTGCACTGCAGGCACAGCTTCTGGCAGAAAGAAACAGAGAAGACGGCAGATTAGTCTCAGCTTCCTCTCAGTGATGCCAAGGGATCACTGATTTCCAGGAAGGCAAAGATATAATCACATGACAAATACTGAGAAATGCAATTGCTATCGAGTCAGATGTAAGCACATTTCCCAGATGCAGAATCTGACCTGACTCAGAAGAAAACTGGGTACACAGCTACTCTGTGAATCCCTGCTCTGAAACAAAAGCTGCGCATGCAGCTGCTGAGGAGAACCAGGGCACCATCCAGAAAGAAACCCCGATCATCTGGAAAAGTTAGGAAACCCAGATAGCAGGGTGATTTGCAGAGCTCTCAGTCCCTGGTCTGTGTGCAGCCAACACGAGCCACATTTCACTCATTACACCCCAAGCAGTCACAGGCAACAGAACAAAGAACAGAGAACTTTTATACAACAGAGCGACTGCTTGCAGCTCCAACCCCTCACCCCAAAGCTCAAATACAAGGTAAAGGTTTCTAAGTCTGCTACTGCATAAACACAACAGATTGCATCCCAGATCCACATAAGCATTGAAGCTGGAGCTACAGAGATCCTGGATCCAAAGGTGGCCAACTGCCAAAACTTGAGTGTCCCCTGCTGCAGCATTAATTCCTTCATCTTCCTTTTTACTAGAAATGGTAAACAAACTTATGGGGTTTGCCCATTCACCCCAGCCATAATCAATCTGGGCATAACTGTTTTAAACCAACTCATATTTATCCATCCTTACCATATAGATTTCTCCTTTAATGAGAACTAGTTGTTTTCAGTAACTCTAGACTACAGAACCAGAGGCTGCACAGTGAGAGCTCCCACTGTTAAGTCGGTGATATCAACACCTTGGTGATTACCAAAGCAGTAAAAGCAACTTCGCCTAATGATTTCTTTGCTACATGCACAGCTTTTTAAACCATTTATTGCAACTCACCAAAATTTCTCTTTGTTCTTCAAGATTTTTTAAAAAGTTTGAAAATTCGTGAAGTGATGCATCTGTAATACAAAACAATGAAAAAAGTTTAATCGTTGCAGGATGGCACGACAAAATAAAGCCACTTACAGTCACTTCTTACCTACCTATGTATCTTTCATCATCTGTCTCTGCATCACCAATGAATTCAAATTTAAAGTCTCTCAGAGAATGGGCAAATTTTCTCTGGGCTGCTGAAAGGTCTGCAAGAAAAAAAGCACAGGTTGAAGGGTTAGGCAGTCATTTTAAGTAGGCCAGATCTCTCCATACCTAGAATAATCAACTTTTACAAGAAACTCTTTACACAGGTCTGCCTAAGGACATTACTGGACATTCAGTGTTGTCTAACCCTCTTCTAATAAGGAATCTGACACACGGATTTCTTTATGCAAGGCTATACAGTAGAACGTGATCATGTGTGTAGTACTACATCTATCCTTACACTTCATTTCAATTTAGGGCACAGGCCATACAAACAGATCTGTAACTAAAGAAGTTAAGGGCACAACACCCTTAAGTTGTACCAGTTACCTTGCTCTGCTAACCTAAATTCACTCATATATTCATCAGCATAAATACCCATCTTAGAATTTTCTAGATACTATACATAGATAGCTCTGCTAGTGAAACATTTATACGTAGATATACATAAACCAAATACAAAAGAATTGTTGCACTTGAACTAGAAATTCCATGGGGTTAAACTCTGCCAAAAGCTAAGTTAAATGCACAGCATTAAAATTAATTTTATATTATAACTGATTTGTAATAGCTCTAAAGTATTTCCAGCAACCCAAATTTTACCCACCAACAATTTGAGGTCAGAGGCTGCACTCTTACATTCCTCAGGAAGCAATCAGACTCCATATTCAGTCACAATATCATCATGATAAACCCTTATTAAATTCATAAAGCTGTAAATAAATAGTGTATGCACACTTTTCTGTTGTGCTGACATGTGTAGGTTGGGAATGTCACAAGTTCTAGAAGGATGCAATTACTCAGTGGAAGAAAAAAAAGGATGCATGTCCTGGTACACCTTTACCCAGTAATAAAGGTTTTACTCACATTTTTGTTGTCAGCCAAAGTTAAGGATAATTTAAAATATTTAGTTAATCTATAATCTTTTTCTTATCACATGCAGTTCTGAAGGGCTAAGAGCAACTCTTAACAGGCCAGCTAAGCATTTTGCTCTTTAATATTAACTAGCACTAAAAGATCACCAGCTTGGGCTTTTTTGTTCTAGTTCCAGGGGTAGGTCATTTGGTTTTCTTTTTTTTCCCTTTTGGTTTGGGTTTTTTTTAACCAACAACAAACAAAAAATCACCTGGTTTTATTATCAGTCCTGCATCCAACACATGTATTTTATCACATGTCACAGTACAACCTCACATACTGAAAGTTCAGTTCAACCACTTAAAAGGTTAAGTCAAATACTCTACAACCAGCAAAACACAATCTAAAATGGAAAAAAAAAAAAAGCTTTTTGTTTCTTTTCCTTTATTATCACCCATTTCTCTTTAGTCTTCTCCTCACCCATTGTGTAACAGAGCTGTTCCCTCCTAAACCTGTGTATGTACCCTCCAGCACATGATGCAGCAGGATACTGCACAGGGTTGAAATAACAAGGATAAGAAGGTTGAAGGAAGCAGTAACGTAATTCCCATGAGAAAGGAAACACGGGTGTTTTAATTCAAATGTCTTGTGGGCTGAACAGCTGTTC
Organism: Aleadryas rufinucha; assembly: GCA_013397815.1. Classification (NCBI taxonomy): domain Eukaryota; kingdom Metazoa; phylum Chordata; class Aves; order Passeriformes; genus Aleadryas; species Aleadryas rufinucha. The sequence goes on along the minus strand of VZTH01014758.1, from coordinate 460,905 downwards.
ATAAAGCACACAGCAAAAGAAACAAGTTCTGTTGGCTGTGAAAGGCTTAAATATGGAAAATAACAACATTCTTAACCATCTAATGTTACGCTTACTTGTGAGCCAGGTCACAACACAAGGCTGAAGAGAGTTTATTTATGGGAGAATGGTTCCAACAACACACACTCTCCCAAACCTATTAAATTTTCTTGAATCTGATAATCCCTTCCCAAAGCCCTGTCACATGAGAGCCAGCCCCATGCTAGAGGAAGGAATTGTTTATTATGTTTTCTCCCGCTTGTAGAGGTGAAGCACTGAAATAATGTTGAGCAAGGTACACGAGAGACTCACACAGCACCACATGCGCGCAACACCCCATTCCCCTTCACAGACTGAAAAGGTACAATAGTAGTGAGCTTATGAGCCTTTCCAGAGTGTTGTCAAACTGCCACCTCTCTCCTGACAGTGACAGCAAACAAAACCTATGCCCACACCCAGATTCTTTCATGCAAAAGTCCATCATCTTCAGGCAGCTTGAGAAGGGGCTGAATTAAAACACTCAGCTTCTCACACGATCAGAAACCCACATTTATGCATTTCTCATTACTGAATCTGCTCAGGGATTGGAAATTACTGACCCAAGGACTGACTATGTTGTTGGAAGCAGTAACCTTTTAACACAAAGCTAGATTTACAGAGTTCGTTGTTAAAACCATGAAGACACATTTTACTTTTGCAACATCTTTCCATAAATAATTTCTGAAACGTTTAAGAACCATTACAGAAAATGTTGAAAACCATCAGTGAGTGTGAGGGAGTTGGAGATTTGGGTCACAGAATGACCTGATGGGTCAAGAAAAGCTGCAGATACCTGACTATTGATTCAACACCTGGAAGAAAACAGGAAGAGATATTCTGATGGGTTTAAAGAACTTGGCACTTTCAACAAAGGTCAGAAGTCACTGGAGCAAAATCAAATCTGAGTATCAAGTAGCAATGGAGGAAAACTTCATCAGAAGGTCAGGGCAAGAATACTGATTTCTTTATTGCTACAGCCCAGGAAAAATTACAAGGATGGTGGCTGGACACACAAAAAAAAAGAAGGTAACAGCCTTGTGGTGGATTGTCTTGCCACCTGACAAACTATAGCCCGAGTGAGACATCTGAGACCACCTGCAGTCAAACCTTCCACTGTGGAACAAACAGCAAGAAAACGCTCTGATAAATTCCATATGTCCTACTGTACATACACAGAACTTCACCCAATTATAAGCATTTATAAAAACAAACTAGATGCTGATATCATCGTAAGTACTATAGTCTCTGACTATTGTGCTATAATTTAAATGCTGAGCATTGATGCTTAAGTTAGAAATTTCATAAACGCAACTTGGCTTTCTTCCACGGTGTGTCAGACGACCTTTAATACAGCAAAATTCTTTGTCTGGCACTGACAGATACATCCCAGTATTGTTACACACCAGCATGAGAGCCTGCAAGACCAGTCTGTGTTATATAGCAGCCTGCAAACCCGTATGGATTGCAGCTACAAACACTAGAATAAGACAGAACTTGAGTACAATTATGTATCAAACAGCATGACCAGTTACGATGGTTATGTGAACAGTGCTGTGGCCCACTAAAACTAACTATTTTATACCCTTTAATCTCCACATTTTACAAAGTAACACCAAACTGAAAGATAAAGGAAGCAGCAATAGGGTTGTTGCTTGTTACAAGCTGCTGTTATCATTGAAGGGAGGAACAGGGCATTCAAGATCAAAGAGTGCTTTAAATACCAGCCGAACACTAACACCGCTGAATACAACGGAATCCTGGCAACCCCATTAGGCAGTCATTTCAAAGATTCACCTTCTAAAACATTAAAAGAAACTAAGCATCTGCTAAATGTTTTGACCAAAAGGCTGAAGACATTTCCAAGGAGAGAAGGGAGGGACACAAGGACACCAGGGCTTTTAATTTTTTTCTTTGGCATTGTTCACATCAGTACGCTGTACTTCTTTCATATTGCGATGCAACTATTTAAAAATACAGCAAAAGACGGGAGCAGCTGCCTGCTCCCTCACTTTGCTCTGAAACACCTTGGTAACAAGTGCTCCTCTGAGCTTGTCGGGTGCCAGATGCGCTGCCAGTGCTCCACACAAACACCTCCGTATTTTTTGCATTTGAATTTGAAAGAAAATACTTTTGTTCCTTATCTGAGTCGAGCTGAGCCAACACGACACCATTAGTTGCTGGGTGGCGGCCAAGCCTCACTTAACAGCACCAGAATCCAATGATTCCCTTTAAGATCAGTACTAATCTCAGTGCTAGCCACACAAACTAAAGGTCTTGCACAAAGCCAGACAATATTGCTTCCTAAGGCTATTCTGGATCTCTTCTGGAAGGGAGAAGAATTACACCCTTTTGTAAGAGTGTTAATGTTTTTCTACAATAATATACACATTTTTGCATCAAGCTTTTAAGAAGGACTGGAATTACGTCACCATTCCTCATCCCTAACTACAAATTTCACTGACTCTTAACAGATATACTCCAGGAATGACAGATTTCTAGCAGCTTTATTTAACATGGATTAAAATTGCTCTGGCTTCATTGAACATCCTCCTCTCTAAAACGCTAAAAGGTTATCAAACAGACATTCAACTATCAAGCTCAACTTCAAGCTACTTTAAGGACCAATATTAGACTTCTCAAGGTATTTTTTTCGCAGTGGGCCAAGATCAGGCAAGACATACACCATCACGAAACAGGCAAGAACAAGCTGAGCCAGAGTTGGCCTCTCTCCTCTTCTTCCCAGGCATCAATCTCCTTGCAAGAGCCAACAAAGCAGCTTCAGAGGAACAGAGCACTTAAAATAGCTTGTCCAAGAGCTGCAGTACAGACTTGTATGACGTTTTATACAAAAAATGCACCATCTCAACACTTTAAAAGCAGCTCTGTGTTCCTCTTCCATGTCCCCTTTCACAAGGTGAACAATGAATCTAATATAATCCACAACACTGAGAACATGAACAGGATTTAATCACCTTTAGTAAGGTGGATAAACAGGATTTACTTAGTAACTTAGCAGATGCAAGCCATGTGGCACAATTCCTAAGAGCAGTACACATTCCAACTCCCTAAAACCAAATAAACGTTTACTACTCATTTTTATCTGATAAATATATTGAAAGAGCCATCAAAGCAAGAAAATTTACAATGAAGCTAAAACACAAAGTTACTCATTCCCATCCAAAACCTGAATGGAAATCAAAGTCTAAGAGGTTTCTGGAGTTCCATTTTAATCATGTCACATCACCCATGGCACCTCACAAGTTTCTGAAAGCTTAGTCAATTTGGCTATGAGGATTAACAAGCAAAGTATTACTGACTTGGCAAGTGGCTCAGCTTCCCTTCCCCCTGCCTAATACAGTGCATTTGGTCCATCCCACACCTTTAAAACAAATAAGGAAAATCTCAACCTCTCACCATTTCAGTTTAATCTAACTAACATGCTGCTCCTGCTGGCCCAAAGGCACCTCTCCAGCTGGCAACAGCTTCACACTCTCCTCATTCATATACTCTGGTCTGAGGCAGCTCCACATGAATTGCGCCAAGTAACAAATTGTTTTATTATTTTGGAGAAACCCTCAGAAAATTTTCCAGGCACATAATGGAGAGTTTAAATTTTCAAAATACAACAAAAAAGAGGAATGGCAGCAGCAATGCTTTACGAAAAGTCTGCCAAATTTTAACATGGAAAAGGTTTTTGCGAGGAAAAAAAAAGCCACATGAAATCAAACACTTTGCATCAACCAGAAAAAAGGAAATTACAAGAGTAAAATGAAAAACAAACAATTCTAAGGTAATTTATATGTAAATACAAGAGATCAATAAGAATTTCAGCAATCTTAATCACTAATGGAATTTTTCTTAACTTGACATAAGAATCAATGCCATTCTTCTACTACATTAAAGTCCAAATTTTGTCATGACTCTCCCAACTAATGACAGCCTAGAAACCAAAAAACCAAAACCACATCTTTAGTGTTCAATCTAATAAAAAGAGAACAACTAATATTGGGGCAATGAATACCATTCTTCCAAACAGTGCCTCTGTTAGGAACTTACTGGTCCCAAATAGTTCTTCCACAGCCTTGGACATTCCCTATTACCAGTTTTACTACATTCTGGGGTCATTAATTGTGATGTAATTCTGGGACAAGTAAAACCAAGCTATTTAGTCTGAACAAGTCATTGAGTAGCACAAAAGACACATTCTAACCACCCCCTTCTTGAAAGAGTGAACCCAAATTTTGTAATATTTCTACTTCATAGGTTATTTCTGTGATATTTTATGATTTTCGTTCTTTCAAATGCATAATTCCATGGTCTAAATGCCACTATTCCCCATACCAATCAAAACAGGCAGGTTCAGAAAGCTTTCAAATGTCAGCAGAGTAGACTCATTTTTTTCATAAATATGCAAAATTGTTTAGATGCCATAACCTCCAACCATTGTTTTCTCCTATAGAAAGCAGACAGCATAATAAAATAAGATACGTATCATCTCATCTACCTTCTCTAGTCCTACAACTTTTATCAGTGAAAATAGACAACTCACTTCTCCTCTTTCCACCCTTGCAAATACAAGGGTGAAAACCCTATACTCCTCCACATCAAGAAACATGTAATTAACATGTTAATTACCATCTATGAAATAAAATAGCATCTTATGAGAGTATGGGAAAAGTGCCAAGTCCTGTTGGTATTGTCCCTTGGCTGCACCACACCTTCTTGGACTCCGGTTATTTGCCTTTTTAGTTGGATCTTTGAAATCAGCAGCCCTACTCCACCCTGCCAAGGGCATTTTCCTCTTTGCATCATAGGCATTAGGCAAAAAAGCACATTTAGAATCTCAGCAGTGATTAAGGTTCTTCTAAAGCATCTCCAACAGCTCTTACGAGAAAGTGCCCCCACCCCTCTGCCAGCTCAGATGGTGACTGCATCTTTCAGTTCTGCTTTTCAGGAACACAGCGTAAGTTACATTCTGAAACCAAAAGAGAAGCTCCATTCCTGGTCCTACAACCCTGCTGACAAATTCATCACTTCTGTGACAGAGAAATACACCTGCAACCAGCCTGACATAAGACCTGTATCCCAAAGGCTCTGCTGAAGGGTCTTGCAACACTGGTGGAAGTTCCTGTGAAGCACCACAAAGATAATCTGTCTTCAAAGGAATCAGAACCATCTTCCTGACCCTTACAAACGGTGTCTCTTACAATGAAACAGAACAAAAGAAATAATAAATTAGAAAGCAAAGACTAAGGAAAAACAAATTTGCAATGCAGAAAACTATGAGAGCATTCCACCAAATTTACACAGTTCCCAGAGACAAAAAGCAGCAGTTCAGGATTTGCTGCAAAGGTTTCCCTTCACCATACTGCACTAAACGAGAGCAAGAGGGACACCACTGTTCTATACTCTGTTCCCAAAAGCAGACTCTTCATCAATCCAGAAGCAATGTTGGAATACACGATATCAAATACTTGTACAATCAAAGCTTTCCCCAGTAAAACTTGCTACAATATCTGCAGCTCTTCAACTAGCACAGACCTGGGAATTGTCTTCCAAAAGCGACTGCATTAGAAAACATGAGATGAAAAAAATTCCTTTTCAGAGAGCAGAATTTTACTGTTACTAATGTGAAGGTGTATGAATTCAGAAGGTGAGATTACACTTCCAGTAACAAATTTTGAAGTAGAAAATTTTAAAATGACAGCATTTATAAGACAGCTCTGATCACTAAATAGATCATAGATTTCCAGATGTTCTATTCTTCAATTAAAATTCTTGTCAAACACCACAGATTTGAGGGCCTTCATGCATTTCTGCTGCTCAGTAGCAAGTAAATCAGAAGACCATACTGCTTAAGGATGAAAAATTGTGCCAGTTAACTGAAAACATTCTCAACTGGGAGACTTTGTGAAAGAAATAAAGTACTTACAAGAAAAAGTGTGTTTATTTTACAGATACTTATCCAACATCAGCATTCTGAATGTTTAAATTCTAGAGGATTGCTTTCATTCCCAGACTTATTTCCCAGACAGTAACTATAATGTTTACATAGAAAAGAATATATTGTGTTGAAATACTGTTTTGATTGCAAAAGAAAAATAACAATTCACTGTTGGTCAGAAGCTAAACTTTGCCATTTATAAAAGAGATTTGTGGTTGGGGGACAATCCCACATAATCAAATCTACACTGTGAATATGGGCAATGAAGCATTAACCCCTTACAATTCATCTTAAATTAAATAATCTTGGAATTCAAAGCACTTTTCCAAATCCAAATAACTGACAGGACACAGCTACTTTCTTCAGTCAGCAAAATTTGCTCACGGCAGTTAAGTCAAGTTGTGACATCAATCCAGCAGAGGTCCTGACCCACCACCAAGGCACAGAGATTTCTCCCTTCCACGAAACAGGATGGACTTCATTACTTGAAGTCTCTTGTCATAGAAAGCCCACATGTGACCGAAACTTCATCTGTTTGGGAAAGCTGGAAAGGAAACACAGCTCAGGCTGTGGAAGGTCACAGCAAACACACCAGCTTGCAGGTTTTTCACGTGCCCACATCTGCTGCCACTGGGCAGGAACATCATCCCAGAGTTCACATCCAACAAATATTGCCAGCAAGACCTTTTTTTGCAGAAATGTCAACATTAAACGCAAAATACCTTTGCGGGAAAGAAATATCATTCACAATGTTTTCTCCCTCTAAAATGGCAGATATCTCAAAACTCTGTCATTTGTATGAAATTTCTACCTAAACATTTGCATATGAAGACAAAAACCCACAAGGAAATCAAACTTGCAAGATGCTGTGATTTCTCCACAAGAAAACATGTCCCAACATGCGTCCAGCACAAGTGCACATCTATAATTAGGGTGTTATATGAAAAGACTACCAAATACTTCATCATCAGTAAGCCCATAAAAGGCTCAGAAAATAAAGCTGCATTTTCACCAATTCCTCTGCTCGTGAGTCATGAACATTATGCAAAATTCTTCCAGCAGGCAAAGACCTTAGACAGCACAGCTGTATCTTCCCAAGTGCAGCAGGATTCAAGAGGGAGAGCACAGAGAAAAACACAATGAGAAATCAGATAACTGAGCAGCTGAGATCTATAATTCTACACATAATGACCAAGTGCCCAATCCTTGGGTACTTATTTACTTATTTATTAAAAGTTGGATCTTTAGCATCAAGAGTGACAGAATGACCATGACAGGTCCTCAAAGATGGAAGAGTTCAAGAATAACTTTGCTGCAGCTTGACACAGAGGTGAAATGAATCTAAGTTTTGACAGAGAAAACAGCTGGCAGCAACTGTGGTGCGGAGGACAGTCTGTACTAATGTCATATATAGCTTCCAGAAAAAGCAGCAGACAGCATAGCAATAGGTAACTTAAATAGATACCCAAATTAAAAAAAAAAAAGTTTTATTCCACATTTTTCCAAAACTGTCAAATAGGGACTTTAAGTGCAAAGTAACACAACAATTGTGAGTCAAAAAAACTTTTCTGACACTCTCATAGGAGCTGTTTCTGACTAAAACTGAAAAATATTAAAACTGAAGCTTCTAATTAGGTCAAACCAAAGCCTTACATGAACACCACAGAATATTTCAACATCCTTATTGTGAATACAAGATTCCTTTAAATAAATAAAAATTGCACAAAGCACCAAAATACATGAAACTTTAAAGTAAAGGATGAGTGTTACACTCCCCTTTCTCTGCTCTTACTGTTGCTCTCTTAAATACTATTCCTAGAGAAAACCCAGATGTTCCAGCATCATTTCACCTGCCAGCTTCTCCAATTATTGCAATTTATTTGCCCGGGTTAAAAGAAAAAAGTTATTGCTTCTGTCACCAATAACTGCTAAGAGAGCTTACCAGGAAATACTGGTTTAAATAGTCAACCATGTAGTGTGGTACATGCCAAAAGAGAAACTTCACTCATCTTTTGTCTGGGTAGTTGTGCAACAGTTGGGACTCTGTGTGCAAAGAAATCCTGTAATCCCTCTGACAGTTTCAGATTAGAAATTTTACAAGAGGCCAATGAATCAAACGTAGGCTAATAATGTGTATTTCAAAAGTGACACGCTGTAAAACTCACTGACTCTAACTGGGAAAAAACTTTTGACCTTAGAGCTTCTGGCACACAAGCATGTGGAAGCCCCACTGCTTTGGGATTTCAGTACATTTCGCCAAAATGAGTTTCCAACCTCGATATCAGTGGCAACTTGTTCCTGAATCAAAGATCACTAAAGGATTAAAAAACAAAATAATTGAGCAAAAGCAATTAAAGATAGGCAACCACCATATCCTCATGAGAAATGCAAGGCATGAGAGAAACATCTTGCAATCCTACACAGAAGGAAGTAAAAAATGTTTTGGTCTTCTAATGCAATTCCATATCTCATTCAGTTTTCAAACAAAAGAACACAAAGTATATAATACAGTAGGAATATTTTTTATATTTTTTACATCTTTTATGTTTTGACACCAGAATTCGCTTAAATATACCATTAGACTTTTGGAGAAAAGTCGAGCTGGTATTGTTTCTAAACAAGCATTACATGTAAAATTTCTGAGTGAAAGCACAAGCCTTTTTGATTTATGTAACTTTTTGATTTTTCCCTCACTTAACTGTTCCAGCTGCATTACTATGCATTGTGCATTTCTGCTGTAAGATGGTCTCACAAGAGAGTAGATAAAGCAGTTTCTTGCCTAAGACAAGCAATACCATGAAAAAAATCACAACCTCCCTTAGAAACTCCTGTGTGTATTTCCTGCAGTGGAAGTGACTATTCTCCTCACTCTAATGATATGAGGAACACTTTCTATAACAGAGTAGGAATACAGAAGTCCAGGACTTGGTTCAATCATGTTTGAGTTTCATTGGTGGAAGCTGAGGGAAAAAGAGCGAGACAGCATTTCCAAATAGAAAGGTGTTTTCTAAAGAGTTTGGATTTTTGAAGTTTCCATTGCCATTTCTGGAGTTGAGGCATTATTAAGTTTGGAATAATAAGTTTATAAAACAGGAAGTATTGATTTTTCCTTTGTCTTTCTTCCCTGAACCCACCACCAACAGCTCATTTTCAAAGATTGTCCCTGCTTATCATCAGCCTAAGGATCCACAACCCTGCCCTAGTAGCCCAGACACACTGAACACACTTGTAAGCTTTAACTACACATCAGAACAAGTGAGAAGCAGACCAAAGCAGAGCAGAAGACTAAAGCAACTCATGACTGCCAACAAATGTTGTCAATTTAATAATCTAGACATGGCTTCCCTTCTCTAGAAAAAGACAAAATGAAGGAAAAAAACCCGAAGACATTTTGCCAGCCTAACAGCTAAAATAAGAAGCTGCTTTGACTGTGACAATCTGTGTTACAGAGTCACTGAATCATTTCAGTTGGAAAAGACCCTTAAAGATTGAGTCCAACCAAAACCTAACACTTCCAAGTCCACCACTCAACATGTTCCTGAGTGCCAAATCTACACATCTTTTAAATACCTCCAGGGATGGTGACTCCACCACTTCCCTGGGCAACCTGTTCCAATGTTTCACAACCTAAGTAAAAAATTTTTTCCCAATATCCAACATAACCTCCCCCCGCCAGTTCAACTTGAGGCAGTTTCCTCTTGTCCTGTTGTTTGTTCCTTGGGAGAAGAGACCAATCCCTACCTGGCTACAACCTCCTTCCAGGGAGCTATAAAAAGGGATAAGGTCTCCCCTGAGCCTCCTTTTCTCCCGGCTAAAAACCCCCAGCTCCCTCAGCTGCTCCTCATCAGACCTATGCTCCAGACCCTTCCCCAGCTCCTTCTCTGGACACACTCCAGCACCTCAATGTCCTTCTTGTCAGGAAGGGCCCCAAAATGAACACCGGATTCAAGGTGCAGCCTCACCATCGCCGAGTACAGGGGGACAATCCCTGCCCTGGTCCTGCTGCCCACACTATTGCTGATCCAGACTAGGATGCCATCGGCCTTCTTGGCCACCTAGGCACACTGTTAAATGTACCATAATCACAGAAGAACCCCAAATTCGGGGAATGATAAACATATCAAATTATATATACAAATACAGGATGATAAATGACACAACAATCTGAAGGAAAAGCTTCAGCTTTCAGCAGTGAGTGCACTGCATCTATACAATCCAGGGAAGGGACATGTACACCTACCTACACTGAACTGTTCTGTGAGGACAAACCCCGCTGTGTCTGCCACTCCAGCTGGACTGGCTTTATACCTCAGCTTCAGCACTCATTGGTACAAACTGTCCTGCCTGCTCACAGAACCTGAAATGCACATGCCTTTTATATCTGATTATTTATTCATAGATCAAGCTTGGAAGCAAGCAGAAAACAACTGAGATGATGGAAGAAATCAAAGTATTTAACTAATAACGAACACCAAACAAAACAAAAGTTTGAAAAAGGCACCACATGTGAATCATGACAACTCCAGGGTACAGTTGCTTGACCAGATCTAGATTTTATCAGACTTACAGGGAAGACTAAGTAGTTGTCCTCTGTTTGTCCCACCCTCTACCACAACACACATTACCATAAAAAAAAAAAAAAAAAAAAAAAATTAAAAAAATTAGGGTGGGGAAAAAG
>VZTH01014758.1:421965-449736 GCA_013397815.1 Aleadryas rufinucha | reverse complement strand
GGAACTGTGGTTAAGCCTCAGAAAGAAGCGGGAGCCACACTGGCTGGCAACTGATCCTCTGAAAAGGAGGTGAGTCGCTGCAGGGAAGTATGGACCAGGGTCAGGGGATGACCACCCTAAAAAGAGACGAGTTTGACCTTATGTCAAAGCTGCTAGACAAGCAAGGCAAACCTTTGCCTGCACATGATTTAAAACTTATACTCTGATGGACTGCTTCTAAACTGCAAGGGGTGGCTCAGTCCACAATTTTTACACCGGATCTGTGGGACAGAGTAGGAGTAGAACTTTGGAATGCTGTAGTTGAGGGTGATAAAGCTGCTGCAGAGATGATTCCCTCCTGGAAAGTAATCTTTGAAACTTTAAAAGCTCAGGAAAAATCTCTTGCTAAAGATAAAGAGGATGCCCCTCGCCCCCCCTCCGCAGAAGCGGAGCCTCAGAGCTCTTTACAATCTGAAGAGACTGTGCCTTTTTCACTAAAGGCTCCAGTCCCCCTTGCAACAAAAAGGGAGAAGGGCTCCTTACGATCTATAAAAGCATTTACTGCTGGCTATGGTCCAGCTGACAGCAGCAAGGATGAAGGAGAGGATCGTTTTGACCCTGGACCCATCAATCCTGGAAAAGAACCAGATTTATTTCCCCCTGACCCTCACGATACCTGGATCCGCTTGAAACAACAAGCATTAAAGGAAGGGGATTTAGACTTTGCAAACAAAATTGTGGCACCGGTCTTATACACGGGACCAAGAAAGCGATCTGCCCATTGGGAACAGCTATCTTTCCCAGAGCTTAAGGAGCTTCTGCAGGCAGCCACAGAGCACGGTATGAGATCACCATATTTTGTGAGCCTGCTAGATTGTGTGTTTGCCACTCGTATCATGACACCATATGATTTAAAAACACTGGCACGGCTGTTGCTATCCCCCACTCAAAATGTTTTATGGGAAAAGGAGTGGGAAAAAGGTCTACAGGATCTGCTTCTATCTTACGTGGGTCATGCTAATCAGACTCTGGCAGGCCTCACAACTAGACAGCTTATGGGAACGGGACCATATACCGATCCCACCGTCCAAGCCCGATACACTCCTAGGGAAGCCCTCGAGGGAATCCAAGATGTGGCTCGCCAAGCCTTCCTGAAAGTCCCTGATGCAAAAACACCTCAGAAATCATTCACGACTATCGTCCAGGGACCTCAAGAATCTTATATGCAGTTCATCTACCGCCTTAAGCAGGCGTTTGAATGTCAAATTGATAATGCAGACGCTCGCGAAATTTTGCTTTTGAAGCTTGCTGTTAAGAATGCAAATGCAGACTGTAAAAAACTCCTTAAGTCCCTGCCTAACCAAAATCCAACTCTAAGTGAAATGGTTGAAGTGTGTAAACATGTTGGCACAATAGAACATCAATATGCAACCATGGCCGCAGCCTTTGCAGCTGTGAGAGGGCCCCCTGCAACTTCAGGTGTCTGTTTTGGCTGCGGCAAACCTGGTCACTTAAAAAAGAACTGCCCGCTCTGAAAAGAGATAAACCCACAACCACTCCTGTGTGCCCACGGTGCCGCAGAGGTCCACATTCTACTAACCAATGTTGCTCTAAGTATGATTCCGAAGGTCGTCTGCTCCAAGGACACCAGGGAAACTGGAACCAGAGCACGGGACGGTGGTGCCACGCTCTGACACAGATGCCTCAGCCACCCTCGCAGATGCCAGCCCCACGGAAGCCCAATGGAAGCTTGCCTCAAGTCTTCGCCCAGCAACTGCAGGCGGTGCCGGATTGGACCTACACACCTCAGCCACAGTAACGCTATATGATTTTTCTGTTCATTTACTCCCTACAGGAATTTTGGGACCACTAGGGCCCCAAAAAAGTGGCCTACTTTTGGGAAGGTCCTCAACTAGCCTTTCAGGACTTTCTGTTCTCCCTGTGATCATAGACTTAAATTCTAATGATGAACTTAAGATCATGGTTTGGACCCCTAATCCACAGTGTTTTATCCTGCAAGGAACCCACATAGCTAAATTAATCCCTTTTCCACATGATTCATCATCTTCTGTACAAAAATATAACACCAGGGTGGAAGGATTTGGTTCTATAGGGACCCCACAAACATTACGGGCACAAACAATTTCAGATAAATGTCCTACCTGCCAATGCACCCTGTCATTTCAGGGACAACAAATAACACTCACCGGTATTTTAGATACCGGATCTGACATCACTGTCATTTCTCAAGATAAGTGGTCCCCCAACTGGATCCTCATGGAGGTGCCCCTGGCCCTCACCAGGATCGGAGGAAGCAGTCGCAGTTATCAAAGTTGCCATCTGATTCAGATAACAGGACCAGAAGGCCACACAGCCTCTGTAAGGCCATTTGTTTTGCCTGTGCCCATGGTATTATGGGGACAAGATGTACCCTCTCAACAGGGTTTCAGAATTCAGTCTGATTTTTAATGGGGACCATTGAAGCGTGCAACACCCGGAAATTAACCTGGAAAACTGATACGCCTATTTGGGTGGATCATTACTTAAACTGCGCGCACTCACCGAATTGGTCCATGAACAGCTTCAAAAGGGACACATAGTCCCCTCCACCAGTCCTTGGAATTCACCTGTGTTTGTCATTAAAAAACAAACTGGCAAGTGGCGCTCACTCCATGACCTCTGTAAAATTAACGCCGTTATAAAGGACATAGGAGCACTCCAGCATGGCCTCCCATCTCTTACCACGATCCCTCAAGATCGGCATTTGACAGTCGTTGATTTAAAGGATCGCTTTTTTGATATTCCCTTGCATCCTGAGGACGCACCAAAATTTGCCTTTTCTGTCCCAAGCACCAATATGCAGGCATCCTTGCAAAGACATCAGTGGGTTGTCCTGCCCCAAGGCATGAAAAATAGACCCACTATCTGCCAGTGGTGTTGCAGAAAAACAAGAAGTTATGGAGAAAGCCCTAGCCCTTGTGAGTGGTGCTGTAACCCAAGCAGGACTATGTGTTGCTCCTGAAAAAGTTCAGCATCAACCCCCCTGGAAATACCTTGCCTGGTGAATTAGAACCCAGAGTATTTCTCCTCAGCCTTTACAAATTCAAACCAACATTTGTACTTTGCATGATGCTCAAAAGCTTTTGGGGACAATTAATTGGGTTCATCCCCTGTTAGGAATCTCAAATGCAGATTTGAGCCCTTTGTTTGCTCTGTTAAAAGGGGAACCAGATTTATTATCACCTTGGCAGCTTACACTAGAGGCTCGCCAAGCATTGCAAAAGGTAGCAGATGCTATTTCAAACCGGCAAGTGGCCCGATGGGCTCCTGAGCTGCCCTTTTCTTTAATAATTTTAAATCCAGCCAAGCAGCCCCATGCTTTAATTTTTCAGTGAGACCCTAATTTGCCAGACCCTTTATTAATCATTGAATGGATTTTTCTGCCACACCCCATGTCCAAAACTGTCAGCATCCAACATGAAATGTTTGCTTTGCTCATTGTAAAAGCTAAACAGAGACTTGCAACACTTGCAGGTGTAGATTTCTGTTTGTTTGCCTATTACTACTATTTACTTACAGTGGCTACTTCAACAGTCTGAAGTGTTTCAGATGGCTCTCACCAACTTCTCTGGACAACTTTCTACACACCCCCCAAAACACAAGCTCGTGGCAGCCAGTTCGCTTCTCTTGGGTCNCTTTACAAATTCAAACCAACATTTGTACTTTGCATGATGCTCAAAAGCTTTTGGGGACAATTAATTGGGTTCATCCCCTGTTAGGAATCTCAAATGCAGATTTGAGCCCTTTGTTTGCTCTGTTAAAAGGGGAACCAGATTTATTATCACCTTGGCAGCTTACACTAGAGGCTCGCCAAGCATTGCAAAAGGTAGCAGATGCTATTTCAAACCGGCAAGTGGCCCGATGGGCTCCTGAGCTGCCCTTTTCTTTAATAATTTTAAATCCAGCCAAGCAGCCCCATGCTTTAATTTTTCAGTGAGACCCTAATTTGCCAGACCCTTTATTAATCATTGAATGGATTTTTCTGCCACACCCCATGTCCAAAACTGTCAGCATCCAACATGAAATGTTTGCTTTGCTCATTGTAAAAGCTAAACAGAGACTTGCAACACTTGCAGGTGTAGATTTCTGTTTGTTTGCCTATTACTACTATTTACTTACAGTGGCTACTTCAACAGTCTGAAGTGTTTCAGATGGCTCTCACCAACTTCTCTGGACAACTTTCTACACACCCCCCAAAACACAAGCTCGTGGCAGCCAGTTCGCTTCTCTTGGGTCAACTGTTTTTACAGATGGATCTGGTCGCACCCACAAGTCAGTAATACTGTGGTGGGACTCAAATCTCAACCGATGGGACTCAAGTGTCACCACTGTTTCAGGATCCCCTCAAATTGTTGAATTAGCAGCCATTGTACGAGCCTTTGAACGCTGGCCTGCTCCTTTTAACCTAATAACTGATTCTGCTTATGTTGCAGGACTTGTGGAAAGATCCGAAGCTGCTGTGTTGAAAGATGTGCCTAATGCAGACTTGTCATAAGACAAGAGTTGTATTTTGTAATGCATGTTAGATCTCTCACTGTCTTGCCTGGCTTCATTGCAGAAGGGAATCGCCAGGCAGACCTACTTACGCTACCTGCACGGGTGGTACCTGATCGCTTTTCCCAGGCAAAAATCAGTCACTCATTTTTTCACCAAATGCTGCTGCGCTGGCAAGAGCTTTCACTTTGCCTTCTCGCCAAGCCTCTAGCATTGTGACTGTGTGCCCAAACTGTCAAAGGCACTCCTTTCCCTCTCTTGCTGGAGGTGTCAACCCTAAAAGGCTCCAGAGCCTCAAAATTTGGCAAACAGATGTTACTCACTTTCCCAAATTTGGCAGACTTAAGTATATACAGTCCTCTATAGGCACCTTCTCAGGTGCTCTGTTTGCATCCTGTCATACAGGAGAATCGGCAAAAGATGTTTGCCGTCACTTTGAGTGCCTTTGCAGTCCTGGGAATTCCTTCACAGATCAAAACTGATAATGGCCCAGTGTATATTTCCCAGAGAGTTGCAAATTTTCTTGCCCTCTGGGGAGTGACACACAAAACAGGGATTCCTCATTCCTCAACAGGCCAAGCTACCATTGAGCGAGCCCACTGTCCACTTAAGCATCTTTTATTACAATAGAAAGGGGGAAAGGGGAATGCTACCCCAGCTGAGCAATTACAGAAAGCATTGTAATTTTTTAAATTGTTCCCGATGGATCCCAACCCTCTGATTGTAAGGCACTTCAGCAATAACCGACAGTCAGAGGTTAAACAGAAGGCCCCAGTCCTTGTTAAGGACCCAGAAACAGGTAAGATCATGGGACCTTATCCCCTCATTATATGGGGAAGGGGTTTTGCCTGTGTTTCTACAGAGAATGGCCTGAGGTGAATCCCAGCTGAGAATGTGAGACCCTTCAGAGAATCCTTGAATACTTCTCCTGAGGATCCTGACCACCCTGGCACACTGTCAGCGGAGACCCCAGCCATTCCAGTCTCGGCCTCGGTTTCAGAGATTGCAGAGGTCACTCCGCCCGACCACCAGCTCAACTAACTTCTACCTGATTCCAGAGGACTCAGTGACTTTCCACCACTCTTTGATATTGCTGCTCATGATGATTTGTCTGCCATGTGTTTTGCAATGTATTCAGAGACTGACTGACAAGTCAACCATCGCCGACCGTCACTTGACATGTTAGCAGTCAAAATAATCATTCAACTTACCCAACTGCCATGTGGTTAAGTTTATACATTTAGAATACAAAAACAAGAAAGCAATTTGCTTGGCTGACATTTCAGTGAAAAGGGCTCTTTTGTAAACTGTCTTAAAAATAATAACCAGATTTAAACAGTTTTCTGTGGATTGCACTAAAGAGGTGGTGCTTAAATACTCTCTCATCTCTTGTTGGAAGCAAAAGAAGGGACTCAGTCTCAAGTGACCAAGCCTGTGTCTTTCAAACCAGAATGTGACAAGACTGCTATACGGAAAATACTAATCTCTGAGGAAAAAAAATCATAGGCTGTTAAGGGAAAATATGCACTTAAGTTTGTTTTTTAAAAATATTTCTTCAGGACATCACAAGCCTTTAGAAAAATAAACACTTTGTTTATTAGAAATAAACTAGGAATTACTCTGGACCCTTTCTCCTTTTTTAAAGCACTCGAACAGGTGACAGGAATGTAGGATATGTATTCATATATTCCTGAAAGCATGTAAAAGTACATTAGGAAGGCTGGGCAATATTGCTACAGAGTTATTCATAAAAATTAAGAACCACCTGACCTTGATTGGTAAGGGGGGAGAGGAAGGATTTTCTTTTTTTTAGTCCTCTCCCTTCTCTTCGACCTTTTCCTTTAAAAAGAAAGCTGCATCTTCCCTAATGCAATACCCCTTGCTTTCTTTTAAGTTTTACATTAGATGTATTCCAGCTGCAAAACAGAAACCTTTAACAAATACTTACCAAAACATACAAATTAACTGAGATAACAGTTACTTGAGCAGTGAAGAACACCCTGAAAGTAACCTAATAAAATTGAACCCCACATTTCAACAGATATGGGAGTGGCAGAGTTGTTAGACAATGTAACATACATATGTCGCAAAATTACAGCTTTCCATCTCGCTCCTTCAGCAGCCTGCTTCTTCCCACACTCAAGAGAAAAAGAAAACCTAAAGCTCAGGATAACATGAAAGAGGCACAGACTTTCCATAAATTCAAAGTCATAAGCTGAAAGGAAGAGAGGGAAAGAGAGAATGACCACCAATTCAGTGATTACTCAGCTAAGTCAGTCACAGGACAGCACGGGTTTTACCTACGATGAAGTATTTCCCCCCCTTAAGCACCTAAAATAGTATTAAAAGAGATGTACTGTCAAAAGCATCTCGTTCTAGAGAACTGAAATAATTGTATTCTCCTCCTTTCCTCCCTCAGAAATATTAAAATCCAAAAAAAAGCATTACAAGAACTACTTGAACAAGTTCTGTGGCTAGGGAAACAGCAACAGTAACACCAGACATAAAAGTGTCCCCTCAGGTTTTGGTCTCCAGTCTCACCACAACCATGCTCAGTCTTGCTCACCTATAGGGATTTAAACCCCCCTGCCTTTCCAAGTGCCACTGCAATCTAAACACCTTCATTTTAAATACACACACGAGAGAGACACATGCTGATATACAGATACACAGTTACTCTGGCTGGGCATTCAGCCATGCTTTCTACGTCAAAACCAAAGCCCAAAAGGAACAACAAACTAAAAAAAAAAATAATAATCCACCAAGAGAGCACACATTTCACAGATGGGCTCCTTAATGCAAGATAACCAGCTATTAAGCACACTTGAAAAGTCTGCTCTTTCCCCTGAAGAACTACCACGAATGATCGCAGTATCCTTAGATCCAGCTACAACTCATGGCGGGCTCTTTAACTGGCAAAGCCTGTTCCTGAAATTCTGCTACTATTTCTCCCAGGTAGTCTCATATGAGTAAGTAAAAGAATCCATGGAGAAGATCTTTTTAGCTTTGGGAACAATTTACTTTGCGTATTTAGAGCACTACCTTTACGAGAAAACTTCCAAGCACCTGAAATAACAGCTATACATTGTTGTTACAGAGCAGTAACAGATACTCTGACACGTCAAATTCAGTCCTGCAACAACAGCATGCTCAAGAGCTACTCAACAGACAAGTATTTAAAAAGAAAACATAATTAGAGGAGTATTGTGAAGCAGTTATCACATGGCAAGCTTCTGAAAGGCTGTCAGTAGTTTTCTGATTAAAGAGAAGAGCCTGTCAAGACAAATAAAGTATACTTTCATTTGCTCAAACCTTATTTTGGATAATTCACAGCTCATTTGCCACACAGACCAGAAGGAAGGAGTCAGGAATGTCTTGTATCTCACTTGTGCTGCCCTGCTGCTTTTTAATTGTAGGACTACACCATCAGTGAAATGTCCAACAAAAAAAACCCCACCCCAAACCATAAAAGTCAATAAAACCTCTCTACACCAAAGGAGCTGGCCTCATTCAATCTACCACATATGAAAATAAGGCAGAAAAACACTGGAAACCCTAAAGTGTTCAGTGAATGCATTTGCCAATGACAGCTGGATTCTGTAGGACACGGGATTCTGAATGAGTCCTAGTGATGTAAATCAGAACAGTTTTTAACAATTCTGGTCCATGGCAGACTGCACAGACAAAAGTGGTCCACACATGATCCTCAGAACTACAGTGTACAGTATACCTGAGGTATTGTACTGGC
This sequence comes from Aleadryas rufinucha, assembly GCA_013397815.1. NCBI lineage: Eukaryota > Metazoa > Chordata > Aves > Passeriformes > Aleadryas > Aleadryas rufinucha. Next base: position 441,455 of record VZTH01014758.1, on the reverse strand, counting down.
ACCAGCAACTATCCGACCAGATCACATCATATAAACACAACATTTTTATGTATTTAGGTATTGAAGACAAAGTGTCAGTTCAAATCTTCATGCTTTTTCTTCTGCTCCTCACAAACAAAAGCTCTTTAGGATTGTCGCAAAACTCTGCAAGATGTGTGAAAGATCCCATGGCCACCTAAGGCGTATGCCTTAAAATTCTTCCTTAATCTCATTTTCTAGTCCTAGTTAGCACCAAAAATATAATTCATACACTAAAAGTTCCTCAATGCATTTCTTCCTTCATTTACTAACATTTCTTCTCATGTCCAGGGTTTGTAATAAAATTATTGCTGAAGCAAGGGAAGAGAAATCCCATTTTAACACATCAGCTGTGATATTTCAAACTAAATTGGTTTCTTAAGCATTAGGCTCTATATTCATGAGTCAAAAATCAGACTACCATTTTCTGCTCAGTCCATTTAAACCAGCACTTTGTTGTGACTTACGGGAACAAGATACAAACACACTACCAATTCAGTGAAAAGCAGCCGTTCGAGGTCTAGGCTGTTTCAACCTGTTCCATTGCTGTTCTGAGTATGTGCAGCACAAAACAGTATCAAGAGGCACAGGACACAGCAATCAGACAATTAACACCTTCCAGACTCTAGGAAGGAAAGGAGAAGAAGATGAAGCAGCTCAGTGGTGCTCCACAACACAGGCCAGACCACAAATACAGCCACAGTAGGTTTGTACTTTCTCCATCTATTACCATGGTTTAGGACTACCTGCAAGTTAAAAACATTACAGTATCATGGCACTCTTGTTTCTTACTGTCCCGAACAGACAAAGGCCACGCTGGCACGAAAATCTCAGACAGGATCAGTCAGAAGCTACGTAACAAAGAACATTAAGCCTTTAAAGATGATTAGCTTCAGCAAGTAAGGCTGCTGTACTTTTGAATTGGCACTTTCAGTCACAATTCACCCTGCTGCTAAAGCTCTAGAGCTGTATGCCTACCCTTATGTTTGTGACTCTCCAGCTGCACTCCCCTGGACCTCTGGCAACCTGCAAAACCTGTTAGATGTGGTTCGGTTGCAACTCCTCTACCTTTCTATCCAAAAGATTGAAGTCCATGAGAAACTTCGAGGGGTGACACCAGCCAAAACAAATGTGGGGAGGTTTTTTGAGTGGTTGCATATGGTACAAACTCCACAGGGAAAAAAAATAAAAAAAACCAACCGAGCATGTGCAGACCCACAAGTGCCACTTCATCTTATGACAGAGGTATTTTGCAATGCTAATTCAAGAGCAGGAATGCCCAACTAAGAGAAATGCAACAAACTCACTGACTTTTATTTACCTTTCTTGTTATTTTTGTTAACTGAGAGAGAGATGAGAAAATCCAGAAAATCCACATGACTGCTGAAGGAAGAGATATCAAGGATCTTTGCTGGTCAATAATAAAAATTTCCATACCAGCATTACAACTCCAGCTCTCCAGAAGTAACGTATCTACTAAGAAAAAGGACTGGAAATCATTGTATTGGTTTGGTTTTTTTACCAAATTGTTCTACCACTGTCAGCATACTTGCAGCTACAGCAGAAATAACTAGTAGTATGCAAAGCTAAGACACAGATACTTTGTTTACATTTCGCTTACATGTCTGCAAGCATTTTCTAGTTATCAGCAAAGGGAGTCAGGACAAAAGCCTTTCACTGAATAGAAAACTAGTCCTGTCTGTTTGGATTACCTGAAAAAATTTCAAATTTAATACTGGGGGAATAGGGAAGAATAAAGAAAATGAAGGCAGGACACAAGCACAAAGTGAGAGAGTAGTGGCCTGACTCCACATGTAGATGGCTAATTTTAACGATATATAAAAATGTACTGCTGGATACACAGTATAGTCTATTCATAATACAAACATGTTCAAATCAGACCTTTAGGACCAAACTGAAACAATCAATTTGGTAGTCCCTGTGTTTCATTATACACACTAGAGTATTGTGATAAATTACACTTTATGCCACTATCACAGCATTATATTTCATAGAATCATAGAATGATTTGGGTTGGATAAGACCTTAAAGATCATCTAGTTCCAAACCCCTTCCATGGGCAGGGACACCTTCCACTAGACCAGGTTGCTCAGAGCTCCATCCATCCCTAGACATTTACAGGGATGGGACATCCAAAACACCTCTAGGAAACCTGTTCCAGTGCCTCACCACCCTCACAGTAAAGAATTCTTTTCTAAAATCTAATTAAATCTACTGTCTTCTCCATTTGAAGCCATTCCCCCTTGTCCTGTCACTACATGCCCTTGTAAATAGTCTCTCTCCATCTTTCTCACAGGCTCCCTTCAGGTACTGGAAAGCTGCAATTAGGTCACCTCAAAGCCTTCACTCTTCCAGGCTGAAAAATTCCAATTCTCTCAGCCTTTCCTCACAGGAGAGGTGCTCCATCTCTCTGATCATCTTGGTCTCCTCCTCCTCTGGACTCACTCCAACAGGTCCATGTCTTTCCTGTGCTAGGGACCCCACTGCTGATGCAGCACTGCAGGTGGGATCTCACCAGAGCAGAGGGGCAGAATCCTCTCCTTCACCCTGCTGCCCACGGTGCTTTGGATGAGCCCAGGATATCCCAGTCTTAAGCACACAGCCCAACAAAGTGCCTGTGACCCAAAGAAATTAAACTTTATTTTTCCCTCTTATTTTCATGCCACTGGAAGATGCCACCTAGCCATGATACGAACATGAGAACCACTTATACAAGGCATCCAGAAGTTTACTGCACAGTTTTGCACTGAACAGCATCTTGAACTACACTTTCAGCACAAAACATCAAAGGCCATGTAGCTCCTCCCCACCCTCCTCCACCAGTTCATTCAGTTGAAAGCAGCCCAGCAGATCTGAAGAGCAGAACACAAAAGTCCAGACAGATCCCTTGCTTCCACATTATGAAGTAGCAGGAAATACATCTCCCCTCCCACAGCCAGTTTCCACTTCAGAAACAAACACTGATGACCTGTACTTTCATTAACTGCTGTCACGTTGATCCTGGAGCATTTAACACATCCAAAAGCCAGAACAAAGTTCAAACCAGGATGATAACCCCTACACATGTGACTGCTGGGTGTTTGAGCTGGAAAAAGGCCAACGCACAGACAACACTCTGCCCTGGTTCACCATGTATTTCCAAAAGCAGATCAGGGAAAACATAATAGTACATTTAGTGCAAACAAAAAAAAGCAAGTTAGAGACACAGAATTCACTTCCCAAAGACCAGAAATACATGCAGAAGAGCAGTTAACATCTAAAGCAAATATTTTGTAAGGCATCTCAAAGTCTTTGTATCCATCACTTCCAACCCTGCAAGTAATGTTAGATGATGATGAGGGAAATAGATTTTTAAAAGCTCATAAGAACATTTTCTTTTTTTTTTATTTTTTTACTTTTTTCCCTCTTTTTTCTTTTTTTTTTTTTGAAACACCAACTGAGACACTATTTTAGGACATAAAGCACATACACGTAATACCAGTGGGATTTATTTTCCAAGGAAGACTGTGTATTAGAACCAGTGAGCTGGTAATTTGACCAAAATGCACATTCAATAGACATCACTGATATCCCTGATCAGTGGCAGCACTACCTTTATTTCTGCTACCCCCACCATGTGCTAATGTAATTCCACAACTAAACGCGGCACCAACATGCAAACATCCATCGCTGGACTTGTGCAAATTCTGCATCCATGGGGAAAGGACCACCAAGGACACACAGCACACATGGAGGAAGCACATCACACATCACACTTATCGTTTTAAGAGCCACAAGGGCAAACTGGTTGGCAAGGAAAACTGGATTCAAACACGAAGCAAGTCTGACCTGCCGCTGGCTAAAGACAAATCACGAACCTACAGCAAGATATAGACAAAGTGTGACTCTGATGATATCATTTACAGTGGCTCAGCAGCTGGCAAATGCCACACACATCCATGTTCTCTGCACACACCACATGGCTGAGAGTTCCTTGTCAGGCTGCAGCCTGGCCACAGCATTGGGAACACACCTTCTTCCCAAACCAAACAGGCATCTGCATGTTAGCAAACTCCCATCTGCAAACTACCTGCCTAGCTTCATATACCTGCCACCATTCGAGCATCCCAAGCTCAAAACAGCTGTGGTTAGGCAGGAATTCTGGAGGAGCAGAATGATTTCACACTAGAAAAATGCCCTGAGAAAACAAACAAACAAACAAATAAATAAATAAATGCAGTGCATGTCTGCCAGTACTCAAGTTTCTTGGCATAAATTGTGTTTAAAAGTAGAAATAAATATATTGAATTAGGAAAACTGGCTTCATGCACAAAACAATAGAAGCGGGCTCAAGAGACTTTATTTCATGTTTCAGCCCATGAATAGACTTTATATAAAGTCACTGACTCATGCTGTGCCCCAGCTATTACACAGGGAGGTACCTCAGCCTCTTATCAGCAGGATAAAAATTATTACTAAACAATATACTCAGCTATTCAGGTCACTACATCTTACTCTCATCACTTTTGCTACAGGTGCACTGGTAATGAAACAGGGTACAGCTATCTCACTAGAACACCTATGAATCTTAAATGTTTGTGTTTTAAAACAGTGGGCAGAACTTGTACTGCTAGTATGTGAAAGGGAGCATTAGTTATTCTTCAGGAAAAAAAGATGCATAAACCCACCATTAAAGACATCTGCATAATGAAAACTTGAAGAATCTACCTTTTCAGGCAAATCAGTCTACAGGCACTGGCATAATCCCAACACAACCTGAAGACAGAAATATAGCAAATATTCAATCAGAACTTCCATTATAAGAATAGATAGCCACTATAAATCTTAACCTTGATGACTCTATACAGCATAGGTAAAGAGGCAGTAGCTTCAACTACATACAATAAGTTTGTATCCTTATCAGTAGTTTTCATTTTTTTTTAAATGTTGAATGAACCCAACATAATCTCAGAGTATGTCAAGTGTCTTCATGAAGAATTTTGTTTCATTTCTTGGCTGTATTTCACAATAATGGTTGAAATTTTTTTTGAAGTTCCCCAATACTACAGCAGAACAAAAAAGGGATGATGCTGCAACTCCCCACTTGTACATAATGTTAGACAAATGCTGTAATTTATAGTGAAGGTCCACTGCAAGCTAATTCTCAACAAGTTGGGGGTTCATTATCTAGATCACCAGATGCATATCTGACCTAGATCACAAGCAACTAGGATGATGTTTAACCCTCTAGCTGCCAAATTCTTCTTCATGCTATGAAGACACGTCCATCAAGTCACATTCACACTTTGCAAGTATGTGAGATAAATCAGTCAATATTTATTATGAACTTTAACAAGTTAGCAATTAAAGTGTTATTTTAGGAGCTTAGGACTTACAGAAGCTGGAAACAGTTTAATGTGCTTATAGCCACACCTCAACTTCCTCCAGCATTTTCTAAATGTTAGTCCCTAACTACAGACAGAAGTTGTCATAGTTTCACTCTTGCAGTACTGATAAGATTCAGCAGACTGAGGGGAGGGAAATTGCACCAGGCATCAGGCAGTAAGTTTCCCTATCCATTCTGCACATGGACAATTTAGCTAAGTATGAAGTGGGAAAACCAGAAGGCATTATAGCACTTCTTGGGATATCCAGGCATCTTTGGGGGAAAAAAAAGTGTACAAGTCTGTATAGATAATATTCTAAGATTTTTATATTACTAATTCTCTCATGGATCATTTCTTCACATCTCTAAAGTAAGAAACTCCATCATAGAAATCTGAGAGAAACAAAAGGACAACCAAAAAAAAACCACCAAGAGAGCTAGCAATACACTAGGGGGGGGAAAAAATAACATCACACTACCAACTCCTGTGACACAGCTTAAATAATATGCTGTGATACAGCCAAACAGACCAAACAAGAACAAGATACAAACATTTGTTCCAGTTTATCTTGTATTTATTTGAAAAAGCAGTGGGGTTGATGACTCCATAAACCAGAATTAACACTTCTTCAGGGAAGCTCAACTATAACCTCCCATCGACTGGACCAAAGGAATCTCTGGCTGCTGCACAGCACTGCACCAAAGCAATCCAGCAGCCAGATTTGTATAATAAAGAACAGGGTGTGACAAAGCCAGGCTATGAGCTGGAAGTTGCTTTAGACAGCTGCAAACCTAGCTTTTCTTTGCTTTCTTCATGCTTTCAAAGGGGTTTCAGCCACAGACACTCAAGTTCTCTTTGTGTTCAAGGCCTGACAGAGTTAGAGAAAATTGGAAATAGAAAAAATGCTCCCAAAAAGCTACAGATAACACAAGCCACGAGCTCACCACATTTTTTTTAATGTTTTGTATATTTGAAGATTCATTTAACTCCAGGAATTTCATAACCCATTCTGTGGCTCCAAGCAAAACATTAATAGGCAAAGTTGTTTTGCTCAACTGGTGCGACTCCTGCTACCTGCAGGAATGTGCATTTCAGAAAAATGCCACCAACTGTTCCAATTCCTTCTTTCCTTGAATTGTTAATTTTCTTTTGCAGCTAGAAAAAAAAAAAAAAAGGCGCAGCCAACCAATTTAAAAAGCGGAGGAAAGAATCATGAAGGCAATTCAGCAACTGGCCACATTTGGTTGAAAGCAACCACAACTATTTCTGAATATACCCATTTGATCCGTTTGCCACAGTAATGCAAAAATTTCTTCTGATACTGGGAAATTAGAATAAAGAAAATCTTAAAGCTAGAAAGCAACAAAACACACCCATGCAAAGCTCTTTTAAAGAAAAGGAGAAAATCTTTACTTCACATTGCATCATGCACTTATCTTCCCTGCCACTCTCTCAGGAATTTGCCTACAATATGAATAATTTCCATCTGAATTGCTTTAAAGCAGCGCTTTCATTTATTAGCAAGCTAAATATATTTTCATTTCTTAATATAAATGAGCAAATTCTGATCTGAAGAGCACAGAAAGGCGTTAAGGGAAGGGAAAACAACTGTTTGTGCCTTTTCTTAAACTTCAAAGCCAGCATTTGCACATTGTGTATTTATTCTGCAGAAACAATGCCCATAGAAATCCCAGGTTGCTTAAAGGATTCTTCCATCCAATGCAACAGTTGGATGGTCTTGGTCATGTTATCTGCCATTTCAGCAATCAAGCACAGGGACACTTCTGCACACTTAGGCTTTAGTTACTTTCTTTTTCTAAATTGCATCCCTCCTCATCATTAAAGAAAGCAACAGCAGCACTTAATACATGGCATGACAGTCTCACTTAATCCAACATTATAATCCAAAAAAAAAAAGGGAGAGGAAACATGAGGTCAATATTAAACTAAAGAGATAAATGGTTAATGTTGCTGTTCCTCAGCACTAGGAAGGATTGGCAACATAAGGTCATCCTGTAACTATCAGATACTCAGAATTAAACTGTTTGACGTATTTTACAAGGTCTGAGGTCTGCACATCTCCCAATCCCTTCTTAGCAAACAAGGAAAGTTCTTATGGTTTAATTAAATACATAAACAACCATTTGGCATAGCAAAACTGTAACCTTTTATTTCAGCACAGAATGGATGAAGCATCGACACTTTTTTTTTCTAGATGTTCTTTCTGCAATGCTCCTTTCCCAAAAACAACACAGGCAACTCAATACAAACACATTCACTGCTGACAAGCCATGATTTGGCCACATGACTGTCCTGCCTGTATTTCAGGTATTAGCTATGTCAAATCTAATTATCAGAGACAGCTTGACAAGGTCTTTCACATTATTCAGGAAAGGTGCACTTGCCAAAGCCCTAGTGGAGGCCACGGTGTATAACAAATCTTACCCAGCTCAACTGAGGCTTGCAGTTGTGCTGACAGCTTTGCCCAATAAATTACTCCACATAAATAATCTCAGTCTAGCAAGCCTCTGCAAGGACTGTGAGGAATTTAGTGACCCGCAATGTGTAAGAAATACTGCCTCCAATGTTTGTAGTCAAAGGAATGAGGTTTTCTTCCTACATGATGACTGCTACAGAAATTATACTGGTTTTAACTGTAACAATTATGAAAGCTTCTGTGTTAGTTTGACGGAGTGCTTCAGGCTATTCTGCCCTCACCTTTAAATCCTGCAATTCAAATAACAACCCTGTCTAGGAAGGTACAGCATATCAAAGAAAGTATATGGACTGAATTACAAGTTTTTCTAGTTAGTGGGTGTTTCTTCCCTTCATTTCCTGTCATGGGTGAATGGTACACAGATACCAGGATGCAACACACACGCACATATACAAGTACCACTGGGAGCTCATGGGAACACAACATAAACATGACTCATATTACCACAATTTTCCTGCAGAAATACCCATCCAAAGCAATTAAATGTTCAGGCAGCATTTCAAGCAGAAATGTCTACCTCAAAAATACAAGGAAAATTATCCAAGAGCAAGCATGTTGGCACATCTGATTAAGCAAGTGTCCAGTGTAATGGAAAACAAGAAAGGAAAGCACAATATCCACTTTCCTCATAGGAAAGGGCATAGGAGAGCCAAGAGGAAGTTGCAGTGCCTGAGACTTTGCACCAAAAGCTTCAGCACAGGACAGTCTCTCAGAGACAGGCTCTGGCACTTACAGAAGTCATATTAACCAGGGAGGTTGCACTGATAGCAAGAGATAATATCAAACCCCAGCCCCAGTGCTGCAAAGCATCATTAGCTTTTCCTCTGGAAGCTCCAGCAAGACTTTCTATCTTCTACCATCACAGCTTTGCACCTGGTGTGTGCAAGACTCTGAATACAAACGTGCACCCAGGTGAACACAGGCCCTCAGTACCGTCAAATATTTGCTTCTTTTTTCATCTTCTTTAGAGGCACATTTAAAGCTGGAAGTGCAACTTGTACTGACATATGTTACTGACCACAAGAATGCTCACCAAAGTACTGTGTAGCTGTCGGGTGATGCAAGAGAAAGAAGAGATGCCCTGGGATGTCAAGAGACAGAGTCTGATGAGAAAGAAATCTCTAAAGAAAAATAGAAATAAGATCAGATTCACTCCTTTTAGAAGACTTCTCTGTTCCTGTGGCCAAAACCCACAGCAAAACATTATGGCTTTTCTCCAGCACAGCCTGCTCTTTCAAAACAAGTGACTTGATCTTAAATATATTTAGAGTGTAGAGTTAGCAGTTACAGATGCCTAATAAAACCAAACATAAGTATCACAAGCTGATCCTCCTTATTTCTACATCACAGCAACTTATACCAAAACAAAATAAAACATACCAAAGACCAGCGTAGGATTCTCAGACAAAGGTAGTACGGTAAGTTTTGAACAGTGCTCACAGTTGCACAGATTATACAGAACTGAGGGCAGAAAATGGATGGTGATTTCCTAATTACAGCCTGGTAAATGAAGAGAGTTTTCCCCACAAAAATTAATTTCTCTCAGTAAAACATATATAGAATAATTAATTAATCCTTCTGTATTTAAAACTTTAAACAAAGTGCCATCAAGACAGACAAGACAAATTGTTTCCATAAAATCAGCTATATGGATACAAAGGGAAAGGAAAAGCACTCAAGTTTTCTTTCTCATGTATGGTTATGGGAAGGAGGAGGGGGATCTTCCCCTGATCTGTCTCAATCCCACAGCAGGCATCTGCAAATGGGAGCCTCTGCATAAACAGTCTTCTTGTGTTCTTGGTCTGATGTCAACTCAAAGCACAACCATCCTCTTGCCCTTATTAGTAACAGAGATTTAAAAATGCTTTGTAAGGCAAGTAAAATTATTAATACAAAAATAGCTTAAAATTTGAAAACTTTGTGACTGTTGGCAACTCACAATTAAGCTGCTGACTGTTGTCCATGAAAAACCCCAACTCCTTTCTGATTCTCAGTTTGTCATCATCTTCCCCACTGGTGTAAACAAAAGCCACACTGGCTTTACATACATTCTACAATCTTCACTCCTGGTTTCCAAAGATTCATGCTACTCTAAGACATTGGTCCATAATTAATCAATGTAAAACAATGGAACCAAGTAAGATTTAGTTCATGCCTCACTTAGCAGTTCAGTGGGAGCCACCTGCTTTGTGTTAGGGCAAGACTTGAGCTAGGATTCACTCGCAGGGCTTTCAGATAATTTTTTGGTTTTGTTATGAGTTACCACTGTCAACAGACAGAAAGAGAAGGATCCAAAAATTCAGTCAATTACTTCTAGGGCTGGGTAGCAGCCAGCAGGAATATTCATTGCTGGGTTCAGCAGAGGTTTGCCAGATGATGAGAGGTTAGCATCGGCAGGGAAAATTTCCTTTCTTGGCTTGTATCTGCTAAAGGCTGCAATCACCAAATTAGGACTAAGGATGGGTTCAGAAGGAAAAATTTAGGGCTAAATTTAGGACTGGTGTCAGTAGTAACCATCTGTAAGGGCAGAGACTAAAGTTGGGTAGGGTCACCAATAGGAAAAGGAGAAAAAGGAGTCAAAACTGGCAGCGAGCTTGAAAGGGTGCAGCTGGGTCTGGCTCTGTGTGAGGCAGACTGCAGCAAGGAGTAGCAGGGAGGCAGCTCTGAGCCAGGGGACACTGCCAGCGTGGGCACAGGGTGGCACAGCCACCTGCACCTTCATCCTGAATGGGCTGCTGGGCACAAGGTGAGGTTTGAATAAGACAAAGCCACTGTACTGTGACTAGTGCAGTGCCTGTAGATTGTTGCCTGACTACATGTAGTTCTGGACCCAATTGCTGAAGTTGGGGTAAGTTTCCAACCAGCACAAGCCAAAACATTCCCAATTCTATCAGAAGAAGGTAAGAACAGTCCCATGTCCTTCATATTCCAGTAAGTCCAAAGAATCAAACAGATGGAACATTTAACATGACTGCACAATAAAACTGAGCATTTAAAATCCAACACGCCATCTTGAAATCTGCAAGAACCTACACCAAAACAGTTCTGATCATCGGTTAGGGAATTCAGTGGGCAGTCTGAAACTCTCATACAATTCACAGCACAGTCCCAACGTCTCTGAGCTGTCTTACAAAACAAAATATGCTAATGCATGGGTAATAAGGTTAAATGTCAGGGCCTCCTAATAACTAACTCCATCTCCAGTGAGGTCTTGATGTGCAATCCTATCTAATCACTTGGCTTCTCACTTCAGCCATCTGTAAACAGAACTACAGCCAAACCTACCGCACAGGATGTTGAAAGGTTCCCGTCTAAAATGCTTTATGCACTTCGGATTTTAAATGCTATATAGGTTAAGAGCTTTGTTTGTTTAAGACCCATCTCATATTAATGTGTTTTAAAGTGTACATACTTTATCTGACAAAAAAACCCAATGCTACAAATAGAACACAGGGAACCATTAGCAAGACATTAAAATAGGTTGTGACTTGGCTGATCATAAGTAAATAAATTCACCTTTAATTCTCTTGATGACATTTCCCGCACATAAATTCTCCTACTGTTTTTCTAGTGGTAACCCAAAATAAGGAGCTTCATGCTATCAAGAATCCCAACCACACCAAGCAGGAGTATAGGGCAAAGCAAGGAATTTCCCTTAGACTTGAATTCCTAAGTATCTGGTATCAATAAGAGTATGCAGAAGAACTAGTCATGGCCAGACAGACACGCTTCATTTTGCTGGGACACAAAACAACAATTCTCAATCCCCTCTATTCACATTCATTACCCACTTACAGTTGTAACTATGTATCTTCTTGAAATGAAAACAAACAGTAAACCAGCTCATAGACAAACATCATTATAACTTATGAAAACAAACAAAAAATAATGGAACTGTTTACAACACCAAGGAATTCTCAGCTCCCTATACTGCACATACCACTAAAACATTCCCATGGGCTTTGATCCAAAAACCATGAGAAGTTCACGAAGTATCAAAATGCTGTTTGAGAAAAGTGACTGCCAGAAATCAAATCCAACAGGTTTAAGCAAACAGAAAACATAAGGGAAAAGGAAAACAAATGAACAAATTCACTCAATAATGCTCAACAAATGAATGTTACCACAGCAATATTATAATGTTATACAAAGCATTATACAATTTTTTTTCTCTTTCCCCGTGGAAAAGGTTAGAGAATCCCTCACCTGAAAAAGCTGAAGCAAACTGCACTAGAGGGCATTATAATGGGGCCCTCTCTGGAAGCAAAGCTACTGGGAAAAACCAAGTGTCTTAAAAAAAAGCAAGCAAGCAAGCCCACCACACCCCTCCTCATAAGAGAACTGACGTGCTCTCTTCCTCTGACATTACTAATTACTGACATAAATGAATTCTAGCCACTGCTTTATAGAGCTACAAAAGACATGTCTTTTCCCCCTCTAATTTGTTCTCCTGTGACTAAAAATTCAACTGACATTGGCAACACTGGTCTGAATATACCTTTTCCAAAGCCTAGCAAGGAATTAGAGGTACATACTTCAAAGAGGACTTGATTCAATCATTGTTCTGTTCTACAGCTCTATCCCAAAATCTTTTAGGAACTATAAGCATATCTGCATGGTAGCATGTGCTAAAACCCATGCCTATTAGACCTTTGCTGCTCATCCGTAATACTCAAACTAGAACATTCACCTGAGTTCGATCTATAAATTTTCACCAGAAAAGCAGCTAAAGACATCAAATGAGGTGAAGAAGGCAGCAATTTTTGCTGACTATGGCAGGAAACATCTGAAAAGTTACGCTACTCAGACCTCTCAGAAGGGAGACAATCACAAACCACTGAGCTCATGTCAACTATTTTCCAATCAAAAATTCCTTCCAGGCATCCCCCAGTGTCTCTGCTTGTCACACCCATCCAGGCACTCAGAACAAAATTCAGCAGCTGCTCATACCTCTCTCAGCTACTACACTAATAATAGTGTCTAGGAAGCAATGTTCCAACAAGGCTATTCAATAACGTTGTCATGATATGTAAGATCACCTCCAGACCACTATTAAATACGGAAATATTCTATGTTTAAAATAGAAACTGAAAGAAAGGGCTTCAGGAAAAGTAAATTCTATGAAGAACAGCATCCTTACTCAAAAGATAACACCCTTTACAGTTAAAGATAAATTCTCTTAACAAGGCTTTGCTATCAAACCTGACACATCAAAAGCATACAATCCCTTTCATCTGCTCACAAGTCTTCAAGATCCTAAAAGCAAGCAAACTATAGCTATCACTACAGGAATAGAAAGCACATACAGAAAGCTTCATTTATAAAAGGACTGCGATTGAAATAAACATTGATAGCATTATTTGGGAGTTATCTGACATTTTCGTGGTATCAGAAGCTTTTGTTTCAGGAGGGACTTTGATTACTTGTTTCTGTTACATGTTGCTTACAAACACAGTGAAGTTCCACTGAAAGAAACCTTTCTCTGTACCAGAGAGAAGTGGTGGGGGAGGCACTATCAGATTAATTGCCCATGCGGTCCAGTTGCTTCCTCCATCCAAAATAACACTGCTACTTTTCTTGATTGACATCTTAATTCCTAATTCCATTTTTAAATGCATTGATGGTAATTACGCCAAACTAATTTCCAAGAAGGTATCAAAGCCAGCTTCCTTGTAAAAAGCTTCATTGCAAGAGCTACAAACAAGGTACAGTAAGAGAAAAAAAACCCTCCTCAATGAAGCAAGCTTTGCAATATCTTTACCAATCTGGACTTCAGTACATCCATGAAGTGTTATAGCAAGGTTGGCACACCTGTTGTTCTTCACATCTGGATACTTTCTATAAAAAAAGTGAATGACAAAATGCCATAAACCTTAGAAAAGCCGAACTGCTGACTGAAATTTCCACTGGAATAATTTGCATGGTAAGGGCAGAACAGCTGCTTTCTGAGCTCATACTGCCATGCCCTCCATACTGAGATATCCATCACATGACTGCAGGAGAATATGGAACATTCTCCTCTCAGATTCTATATTAAGTTAATTTACTTGAAGAGGATAAAAACTTTAAGTTATAAAAACTTTTTTTAAGTTTATAACTACTGCTCAATTCAAATAATGACTACAGAAAAAAAGCAGTGGGTGCAGTCTCCCCTAATGCAGAACGGACTGATACACAACACTTGTCTGTGACATTTGAATATTCATGAAATGCTTAATAGATAAATAACACCAAATTTGAAGCAATAGATTAAATAGTGATGGAAATAAAGATATAAACAGGTGAAGGGTTTGCCCAAAGCTGCTCACAAATTCACTTCTCTAGACACAGCTTGATTTTTTGTTCATAACATAAAATTATTCATGTATATGAAAAGAGAACCAACTTTGCAGACATAAACCACATCCACTATAGGAAGATCCTCTGGACTGACAGCAACCTATTTGCAGCAACTAAAAAAAAAAGTGCCCTATACACAATACAAATTATGTTGCACCAAAATATAAGGTATTTTTGTAAATTAATAAAGAGGAATTCATACCTAAGACACATTCTAATTACATATATATGAAAGTGGATAACAGAGGCAGGAAGGGAAACTGAACTTCCAGGTAAGTGAAGGCAAAGAATCATTTCTGTTGAGCCTCAAAGCTACATTTTTCCAAATAATAGTTGCATCTTGGATATCACACACTACATATTGTGTAATATCTGTATATACACAGTAAAATTTTCTGTTAGGTTGTGTGTGACTGACCTTTCTCACAGATCTTCAGTCTGCTTGTTTTCATATCTCAGCCCTCTCAAAGGGCATTTCTAGTCACCAATACCTTCAGAGCTGGTTACACTACTTGGCTCAGTAGGTTCCAATCTCCTTCAGTTTTGCTATAGGCCCTCAGCAAAGTTCATCTAAACAGAGTGCCAAGTTCTACACATGATGTTCAGGGATGAAACACAAACATTTCATTATACTAACTACACAAAAACTTGAGCTGCTTGTCTGGAGCTTAGAACCATTCCTTCACAAAACATTGCAAAAAACTTCAGTGAGAGGAGAGACACAGGTGGCAACAATAAATTTCCACGCTTGACTAGCTAGTTCCCTACCCCTCAGGATAGCAGCCTTCCCCCTCAGGTGCAACCCTACAGAACTCCGTGGGACAAGCAGTAATGGTGTTGGAAGACACATAGATGTGTTTTGTGAAACAAAGCAAAACTAGCCATGGGAGAGAGGAGCATTTCTTTTCAGCATAAGGCTCTTCAACTTCTTGTGTTGGTTTTGGCTGAGGTAGAATAAATTTTCTTCATAGTGGCTAGTATAGGAAAGAGTTTTGGATTTCTGCTGGACACAGTGAGAGTAACAGGGATGTTTTTGGTATTGCTGAGCAGGGCTTACACACAGCCAAAGCCTTTTCCACTTTTTGCACAACCACACTAGCAAGGAGACTGGGGGTGCATGGGAGGTTGGGATGAGACACAGCTGGGACAGGTGACCCCAATTGACTGCAGGGATATTACAGAGAATCTGCTGACTTGGAATGGACCCACAAGGATGACTGAGTCCAACTCCTGGCCCTGCACAGGACATCCTCAAGAGTCACATCATGTGCCCAAGAGCATTGTCCAAACACTTCTTGAACTCTGTCAGAGTTGGTGCTGTGACTACTTTCCTGGGCAGCCCATTCCAGTGCTCAGTCATCCTCTGGGGAAAGAACTTTTTCCTGACCTCCAACCGAAACCTCCCCTGACACAACTTCAGGCCATTCCCTCAGGCCCTCTCACTGGGCACCACATAGAAGAGAACAGTGTTTGCCCCTCCTCTTCCATTCACAAAGAAGTTGTAACTCCAATGATGTCTCCCCTCAGTTTCCTCTTCTCCAGGTGAACAGACCAAGTGCCCTCAGCCACTCCTCATTCCCCACAAGGCCCTCCACCATCTTTGTTGCCCTCCTTTGGATGCTCTCTAATAGTTCAATGTCTTTCTTATATTGCAGTGCCCAAAACTGCCCCCATCACTCGAGGTGAGGCCGCCCCAGTGCAGAGCAGAGCAGGACAATCCCCTCCCTTGCCCGGCTGGCGATGCTGTGCCTGATGCCCCCCAGGACAGGGCTGGCCTTCCTGGCTGCCAGGGCACTGCTGACTCACATTCAACTTTCCATCAACCAGGACCCCGAGGTCCCTTTGCACAGCGCTGCTCTCCAGCCTCTCATTCCCAGTCTGTCTGTATATCCAGGGTTGCCCCCTCCCAGGTGCAGAATCTGGCACTTTCCCTGGCTGAACTTCATATGGTTGGCAATTGCCCAGCCCTCTCATTTGTTGAGATCTCTCTGAAGGGCCTCCCTGCCTTCAAGGAGTCAACAGCTCCTCCCAGTTTTGCATCATCTGTGAACTTGCTCAGTATCCCGTCCAGTCCTGCATCCAGGTCATTTATAAGGCTGTTGAAGAGCACAGGGCCAAGGATGGAGCCCTGGGGAACCCCACTAGTGACAGGTCACCAGTCTGGTGTCATCCTATTCACTGTAACCCTTCATGCCCCACCCGTGAGTCAGCTGCTCACCCATCCGATCATGAGTTTATCCAGCTGTGGGCTGGACATATTTTCCAGAAGGAACCTGTGAGAGACAGTATCCAAAGCTTTACTGAAATCCAAAAAGATTACATCAGCTGGCTTCCCTTGACCAACTAGGTGTGTTACTTTGTCATAAAAGGAAATCAGGTTTGATAAGCAGGAATTTCCATACCTTATGATGCCATGCTTAGTATATAAAGTAGGGTGAAGAAGGAGGAAGTGGGGGAATGTTTGGAGCAACAGCATCTGTCTTCCCAAGTAACCCTTACATATGATGGGGCCTTGCTCTCCTGGAAATGACTGAACATCTGCTTGCCCATGGGAAGCAGTGAATTAATTCCTTGTTTTGCTTCATTTACGTGCATGGCTTTTGCTTTCCCTGTTGAACTGTCTTGATCTCAGCCCAGGAGTTTTCTGGCTTTTACCCTCCCAGTTTTCTCCCCAATCACACTGGCTGGGGGAGTAAGCAAGTGGCTGTGTGATTCTTGGTTGTTGGCTGGGGTTAAGCCATAACACTTCTAAAACTTTAAAAAAAAAAAAGGCAATAATTCCAGGTAGTTTGATTTCTTTTAGCAAAGATGCTGAATCCCCTGGAACAAGGGAACAGCTAGGAAGAGGCACAACAGAAATTTGAAACTGTGCATTTTGAAATAACTGAAAGCATAAAATGAAACACAATAAAAGAACAGTAATATTACCACAGAGCAAGTGTTTGAGAGCAGAGTGGACAAAGTCAGCTTTGTTCCTGAAAAGCGTGCAGGCTGAGGAGTTGAACGGACAAAAGCTTTGGAGAAACAGTCCTTTGGCTCGCGACTGAGTTTGTCAGTCAGTCCAGGCCTCTCCAACAGAGCGAGCTTACAACCTGATATTTTAACAGGAAAAGGTATGGACAAGTTACACTGCTTTGCTCTCAGAGCACTGATGTGTTTCAAAGGCTGATACTATGCAGCACTCACTGGTTGTTAATCCACATAAGCTGCAAGCTCAGCCCCACGACAGATTTCTAAGAACTGTGACACACTGTCAAAATGATATTTTTACAAGTTTGTGTCAGGTCCGTGACTGGCAGCATGCTCCCTTCCACCTGTTTGCAAGACAGTGGGATTTCTTTTGAAGAAGCACATTCAAAGCTATTACATTTTCACTTAAAACTGCTACAAGTTTCCTTTTTTTTTGTTCCAACATACCTACATTCAAATATAATTAATATTTTTCAAAGCAAGCAACTCTAATGACTGACAAAATCACAGATTAAACCAAACAAAAATAAGATGCTCTCTCTCTGCTTGGGAAAACATACCGATTTTTAAGATTTGATACATTACAATCTGATTTTCCTTAAGGCTTAAGCACTTGATGCGTGACAAACGTCATACTCCTTACCATTAATTCATTCATTATTTCTAAGTCCCAATGCACCAGCCTAATGGAGGAAATGGACACGTTTCAAAGCTAAAAACCATTCACCAGCAACAAAGTGGCTGAAAAATCTATTCCTGGACACCACACACACTACAATGTCCTTCAAGGCCCAGCTCTGGTACACAGCCCTGCTCAGTTTCATCCTGGATACTCAATTTTCCCTGCCAAATTAAACAAAGCATTGTTTTTCCTCTTCAAGGACATGAAGTCCCAACCAGCCAGGTGCACATACAAAAGCTGACAGGGACCCAGGAAAGCTGTAACAACCAGATCTACTGAGAGACAAAGCCCCTCTCTGACCTACCTATCAAGCCAATAACCTCCACCTGCCCAGTCCTCTCATTTAAAGAGGCAACAACAGAAGGTTTATTCAAAGGTCTGGACTGTAGTAAAACCACAATCTGTTTAATAACACTGTGATTTTCCATCCCTGTAGATTATTTTTCCCCTCACACTGCTCCTTTCCCACAGAAGACAAGCCTAGCATGAATGATTTACAGGAACTTCTGATTTGGCCTTGGCCTGTGATGGCCACACAGCTTCTGACAGTCTGGATGTTTTCTCTCTATTTTTATCCTGAAAGATGAACAAACACACAGGATGGAAAAGAACAACAAAGGGAGGAAACAAAAACAGGGCAGGAGGAGTAAAAGACAAAGAACATGGTATCTGCAAGAAGCTCCATCCATAGCAACAAGCAGGCATGGAAAAACAACAACATGACATTGAGGTTGTCTGTCAAGAATTGCCAAAAATATCTGTTTAGAAAACTAATTGGAGGACAGTGCAAACCAGGCCACAGACTTCCCTTTCCAGTATCTTATTTCCCAGTGAGATATCAAAACATATGGACAGAAGGCACACATCTGTTCCAGATGCATAATATGGGGCTTCATAAATTACTGTCCTCTCTCTATCAAAGTCACACCCAGAGGAAAACCTGCACAGGAGCTGCTGGGATGGAGCACAAGTGCCTGCTTCAACTCATTGCAAAACTGATGGCTGAGTTTAAACTTGGCAAGGAAGATGCATTTGACTTAGCAACGAGGCACATTTTGGGTGCTGATTAAGACTGGCAACTACAGTGGGTGGCAGCAACCACCAGCAGAGAGATGTTACATTCCCTGAACAGTAGTTTCTTAAACGATTCTGCCAATATGTGCCCAAGTTTATTCGATCATACAGTTTACATTCATTAGATGCTCCAGAAAGCATTCAACTGCTCCAAGTGTCTTAATTAGCCAACTCAGAAACTTGAAGACTTTTAGAGGATAACCAAAACACTGAGCATATTGTAATATCTTAAGGACAACTGTCATAGAACAACAGTAAATCTGGTCTCGAAACTCAGAAAAGTGGTATTAGACACAAAAGGAAGCCCCATCAGATATAAGCAAATCATAAAAACTATCTCAAGAAGCCACAACCCACACTATCAAAACATTAAGCATATTGCCAAGACTCACACGCTGTGAACTCTCTCTCTAAAACAGCCAAGCCCCTGGTTTTTAGGTTAATGTGCTAAGTGTTGCAGTAGTGACTGAAGTTGGCGTTGTAAAACAAAAGCACTACAGTCAATGTAAACCCTATACATTCA
>VZTH01014758.1:384076-421667 GCA_013397815.1 Aleadryas rufinucha | reverse complement strand
CCTGTTTGCAAGACAGTGGGATTTCTTTTGAAGAAGCACATTCAAAGCTATTACATTTTCACTTAAAACTGCTACAAGTTTCCTTTTTTTTTGTTCCAACATACCTACATTCAAATATAATTAATATTTTTCAAAGCAAGCAACTCTAATGACTGACAAAATCACAGATTAAACCAAACAAAAATAAGATGCTCTCTCTCTGCTTGGGAAAACATACCGATTTTTAAGATTTGATACATTACAATCTGATTTTCCTTAAGGCTTAAGCACTTGATGCGTGACAAACGTCATACTCCTTACCATTAATTCATTCATTATTTCTAAGTCCCAATGCACCAGCCTAATGGAGGAAATGGACACGTTTCAAAGCTAAAAACCATTCACCAGCAACAAAGTGGCTGAAAAATCTATTCCTGGACACCACACACACTACAATGTCCTTCAAGGCCCAGCTCTGGTACACAGCCCTGCTCAGTTTCATCCTGGATACTCAATTTTCCCTGCCAAATTAAACAAAGCATTGTTTTTCCTCTTCAAGGACATGAAGTCCCAACCAGCCAGGTGCACATACAAAAGCTGACAGGGACCCAGGAAAGCTGTAACAACCAGATCTACTGAGAGACAAAGCCCCTCTCTGACCTACCTATCAAGCCAATAACCTCCACCTGCCCAGTCCTCTCATTTAAAGAGGCAACAACAGAAGGTTTATTCAAAGGTCTGGACTGTAGTAAAACCACAATCTGTTTAATAACACTGTGATTTTCCATCCCTGTAGATTATTTTTCCCCTCACACTGCTCCTTTCCCACAGAAGACAAGCCTAGCATGAATGATTTACAGGAACTTCTGATTTGGCCTTGGCCTGTGATGGCCACACAGCTTCTGACAGTCTGGATGTTTTCTCTCTATTTTTATCCTGAAAGATGAACAAACACACAGGATGGAAAAGAACAACAAAGGGAGGAAACAAAAACAGGGCAGGAGGAGTAAAAGACAAAGAACATGGTATCTGCAAGAAGCTCCATCCATAGCAACAAGCAGGCATGGAAAAACAACAACATGACATTGAGGTTGTCTGTCAAGAATTGCCAAAAATATCTGTTTAGAAAACTAATTGGAGGACAGTGTAAACCAGGCCACAGACTTCCCTTTCCAGTATCTTATTTCCCAGTGAGATATCAAAACATATGGACAGAAGGCACACATCTGTTCCAGATGCATAATATGGGGCTTCATAAATTACTGTCCTCTCTCTATCAAAGTCACACCCAGAGGAAAACCTGCACAGGAGCTGCTGGGATGGAGCACAAGTGCCTGCTTCAACTCATTGCAAAACTGATGGCTGAGTTTAAACTTGGCAAGGAAGATGCATTTGACTTAGCAACGAGGCACATTTTGGGTGCTGATTAAGACTGGCAACTACAGTGGGTGGCAGCAACCACCAGCAGAGAGATGTTACATTCCCTGAACAGTAGTTTCTTAAACGATTCTGCCAATATGTGCCCAAGTTTATTCGATCATACAGTTTTACATACATACACATACATCATACATTCATTAGATGCTTCAGAAAGCATTCAACTGCTCCAAGTGTCTTAATTAGCCAACTCAGAAACTTGAAGACTTTTAAAGGATAACCAAAACACTGAGCATATTGTAATATCTTAAGGACAACTGTCATAGAACAACAGTAAATCTGGTCTCAAAACTCAGAAAAGTGGTATTAGACACAAAAGGAAGCCCCATCAGATATAAGCAAATCATAAAAACTATCTCAAGAAGCCACAACCCACACTATCAAAACATTAAGCATATTGCCAAGACTCACACGCTGTGAACTCTCTCTCTAAAACAGCCAAGCCCCTGGTTTTTAGGTTAATGTGCTAAGTGTTGCAGTAGTGACTGAAGTTGGCGTTGTAAAACAAAAGCACTACAGTCAATGTAAACCCTATACATTCATTATGTAATGTTACAAAACAGCTGGGAAGGAGGAGACAAGTACTGGGATGCAGCTCTTCAGTGCCATTCCAAACATGTTTCCACGTGCTCCCTGTCTAAAGCAAGGGTAGAGCAGTCAGCCTGTTTGCTACTTTCAAAAAAAAAAAAAAAAATCACCATAGCACTCTCCTTCCTGCCCCCTTGGAAAAACATCTGTGCCAGGCAGAAAGAGACCTTCTGCCTCAACAAAACTTACAAAGTTATTTTAGACTGGACATGAGAAGTGTCACCAGTGTCATAAACTCAGCTCGCTAAACTTTGCAACATTTTTGCAATACAGAGCTGGCAAGCACGGGATAATTTTAAGAACAGTGTACACCTACAGCCTTAGCAATGGGACTATTTTTCTTCACTTAATTGCAAGCAGGTGTTGGCACTTTACAGACTGTAGGGCAAATCCACTCTTTTTTTCAACTCCTTAAGATAGACTGAGATTCTATATAATTCTAAAATGACCTTTCTAAAAGGTTCTTGTCATTAAAAAAAAAAAACAAGGAAGAAAACCTTCTCAACATAATCTACCAGACAACTTTTCTAAAAATTATAAACTTATTTCTGTTGGTTTTGCCTGAAGACTGGCAATTACAGTTATCAGTGATGCTCCCTTTAATGACCAGTTACACATTTGTCTAAAGCTGAAAAATTACACATTTTCCCAAAATGTTTAAAAGACAAAATCACTTCATTTAATGAGTTTGTCTCATCTTTCAGAACTGAGAAAATCAATATAAAATTCGTGAAATTTCATATTTTCTGGTATCACAGAAGTTCATTAGCACAACACACTGTTTTCAATACAGAAAAAAAATGAACAGTGGAACATCTACAGCACAAAGACAGTAATGGAGCTAGTTAGTAATTCAAGCTGAAGAGATGAGATTCAAGCTGACAAACTGGCATCCTCCACAGAATGAGTCTGACACTTTTTATAGCCACTGACACAGTAACGAATGCTCTACTTGGGGTGGAGCTAAACAAAATGTTCTCTAGAGCACTTTCTTAAAAATAAGCATTTCCCCGGTCCTTGTACAGAAGCAATTTTATCTGCAAGCAGAAAAGAAAAAAAATAAAGTGCTGTCATAGTTAATTAGGCCCCAGCTGTGGCAATTATCTTGAAGGGAAGAGAAAAGCAACATTCTATTACGTTATTATCAGCAGCTCTTTCTTAAGGAAAGCCCTATCAGATGGGCCCCAAAGTACCTGTTTGCCTTAGCTTTCTAATGAGCTCAATAATGGAAACCATTCCAATAGAAAGTTGGGGTTTTTTGAAGGTACATACAGCTCAGTAGCCTTTGCAATACTGCCCTTGCAGTAATTTTTATCTTGGCCCTAGCAGAGTATATTTCAAATTTAAATCTCAGAGCGTTCACATACAGCATTGATTTGCTTACGGTTATCACACCTAAGGCACATGTTACGATAGAAATAAAGCTTGGGTTTGAGTTACTAACTGAAAAATAAAATAGCTTTCTAATATGCTAAATGTAAAGATTTATTAATTCAGAGGTCTCACTGAATTCAAGGCAAATTAATCAAATATAGAGCCCTAACTAACCACAGTTGATTTAGGAAACTTTGCACACAAGTTCAACTGAGACCCTCTTTCAATATTACCCCCTTCCCCGTTAAGTAAGAATGGCATTAAGTTTTTACTCAATCTTTGGAGTCTACCTAAACCTTTAGTGAATGTCCATTTCTTCTCTAGAAGTTACTAATAAGCCTTATATTAGTGGTTTTATCTCACTTGTTTAACATGTACTGGAATGTCAGTAGAACATTTTTGTTGCAGAAAATTCCTAAGACTTTGAAAGCTGGCACACATTACACATGGTTTCATAACTGCAGATTATACTAAGGAAAGCTTTAAAAAAAGGACAATTAGTGCTTAAGAAAAAAATGCACCACAGCTCAAGTGGTCTGAGAGGATTTTATGTGATGTTATCATGTGGATTACCACAGCCTTTACACTTACATAATAATAAATATACCAGGTAAGGCCAAAACCTAACCTAGACCAGTGTCTGAAAGGTCAACCACTGCCACACACTAAGAGAACTGGCCAAGAAAAAGAATGTGGGTTTGGACAACTCAGACATCAGACTGGGGCTTGGGACTGGGTTAGGTTCTTCAGCCATCTTTGCTAAAACAAAGACTCATCAGAAACTCTGTATATTCCAACAAACTCTTTCTATGCATAAAATAAATTTGTCTGGAAGAGTGCAAGAAATAACTCTTCTGTTAAAAACACAAAATGAAAACAGCAGTAAAAACCAGTCACTGAGTATAATGAGCTGCACTGGTTAGCCAGGATGCCCACTGCACCAAAACCATCCATCTTCTGTCTTCACCAGCCCATTATAAAGTCACTGCAGTTGACCCAAACAGAATTCTGCTCCGATTTGAGCCTAAATCCAAGAATGGGGAGGCTCTGCCTTCAGGCACACAGAACAGCTGTGAGCAGGTACTCATAAGTATCCTTTGCAAAGCCCCTGTGAGATGCCCAGGGCCAAAACCTATACTCCTGCTGACTCTTCCTACTCCACCCTGGTGTCCCATAAGCAGTGGTAGCTCCTGCTGTAGCTATAAAAAAAACCCCTTCAAAAAATATCTTCAAAAAGTCCCCAAAAAATCTCACACTTTTGAGAAGAGACCAAGAGCTGGACCAACATAGGCAGAAAATTTCAGAATAAATATATAGTATTTATCCAGTGTATTCTTTTGCTTCCAACAAATTGCATTGCAAGTTTGCAAGAGCTCAGAACTAAACCTCTTAAGTTCCTTTCGTGATTCAGTATAAGGATTCTCTGATCAGGCACCTTTAAATTCACTTTCACTGAAGCACAACTACCTCCATCCAGAAGTTACATATGAACTCCATTGATCCTAACTTGTTTAACTGAACTGGAATCCCCTGAGAAATATTGCATTTCTATTTTTAAAAGCATATGTGTATACCACTTGTATTTACTGATCAGTAACAGTAGGGAAAAAATGGTTTAGTACTCCTTTTAAACACATTTAACTGTCATAAAAAAGGAAGAGCCACCTATTGTTTATTCATTCTTCCAATATTCAGCTTGAGCTAGACAACTTGGCGATTCAAAACCTTACACAGGAAACAGACAGCTTTGAGTCACTCTTGTTTATCTTTCTATCACATTCTTGAAACTACTGAAACTTTAAAGTGTAAAGATACACTTGAAGTATGCTTTACTCTGGAGATTCAACAACTTCAAAATGCAAATTCTTTTTTTTGTTGTTCTCTTTTTTAAGCAGTATAGTCCTGTACTAATAAAAATCAATTACTCTGAGTTTTAGGTGAAAAATACAATCCCATACAACTGAGGAGACAAATGGAAAGGAGTCAATGAGAGGATCCACATCACATGACTGTTGTGGCCTGCAAGACAATGATGGTTCCTGTGAATTAGAGGGAGTGGTAGCAGTATCTGCTTTCACCTGTCAAGATGCAACTCAGTGCAGGCAGCATCAAAGTCACAAGTGACTTATCAGGCAGGAAGTGGGACCTAGTCAATTGCATCAGTTATTCACACCCAAAGAATCCCCATAACGTTCGTTGTCAGCTTTACAAGTGAAATAAGGAAATTGCTAAGGGAGGAAAATGCTGGCGGTATCTATTGCAGTCCCACAAATTACACATTTCCCACAAATTCAAGAACAGTAGTGCACCTACTACATTTTACAGACCACTCAGAGCAGCTTATTACACTCACATATCAATTACACCAGATGCAAATCTCGTATTTCCCCTGGTTCTAAAAAAAAAAAATTTCAGCTATTATTAAGATGACATTTTTTGTTCAAAAGTCTAAACCAATTTTCTAGAAATTGTCAGCAACTGTTGTCTAAGAGGCAGTCATCTAAGCTCACTACACCCTGCTTTATTATCACATTCTCGAAATTGCAGTGAGCCTATCTTTGTGCAGAAAATGCAGTTTGGACAGAAATGAATAGACCATTGTGTCTAGACCACTTCTCAAGCTTGGTTTTTGGAACAAATACTAATCCCATCTGGTTTCCTGACAGCAAATGAATCAGGTTCCTCAAAGAATTTAGATGATAACATTTTCTTCTGAAAACACGAGGAGGACCAATGCCCTAACCACTGGGGTTTTTGTGGGTTTTAGCTTCTTGTGCTTCCTTTGACTCAATGTGTCTTTAAATGTCTGTTGAACAGTGGCACTTCTTCACCAGAGAAAGGCAACTCAGCTTCAAACCTGTCACTCACAGTACTCTAAAGAGGGGAGACAACTGCAGAAACCTGAAATGTGGAAGGAAGGGTCTAACCTGTTTGTACTTTTCAAACAAGTATGCTGAAGATATTTATTAGAATAAGGCACAGCAACTATAGTCAAGAATAAACCCTCTGACTGTCATCTCAGAAAGGAAGGCATTGTCCAGACCTGAACACCAGGCAGGAACTCAGACAGCTTCTCTAAATATTTCTCATGGGCTAGCCCTAAGTATTTCATCAAGCACTCTCAGGTCAGGTGGCTCTGGCCAGCACACCTGGCTTCCACCACACACGGCAAAGCACCCTGAGCACTGCACACAAAGCCAATTTACCAGCACAGGATTCTGGTGTGCTGTGGACATACAGCTGTGCACAGGACACTCATTTGAAGTAAGGCTTTCCTCACCACAGCCAGCTCCACGCTTTCAAATTAAGTTCTATATACATAACCGTACATGAGCAACTAAAGGTTTGGGACAGTTGCCAAAATACTGTCTAGATGGTTGAGGAAGAGAAGTGGAATGATTTCCCTCTACTGTTCTTATCCAATTTTAGGGACACTTTTTTACATTACACTCCAAGTTAAGATGATTTATACAGACACTTCAAGTCACAGATTTTGAATAATCCTCTAAGATCACGATTTGCGGCAACTGAATGTTAACTGGCTAAAGAATAACAGTTACAGATAAATGAAATCTGATATGGCATTTTCTACCAGAAACAAAACCAGAAAACAAGGTTTCTTTATTTACAGAAATGAGTTCATTCAGTTTCTAAAAACTTCACTATATCCAGGCAGCTACACTGATCACTGGCCAAACCCTTATCAGTTTAATGGAAACATCCTGACAGCATGGTTTCCTGGCTTCAGAAGTTTACCATACCAGAGGTGCTGTACACTTCCGAGAACACAGTGCCAGAGCACTGTATTAGTGTTTTATTTGAATAACTGGTATAGCAAATCATCCTCCTAAATATTTAGGGGACTACAAAGCTGTGTTTTAAGTTAATGGAAAAAATGACATTATGACAATACTACACTAACACGCATGAACATGGTCATTCGAGGCAAAAAACCGTGATTCCCACATAAAACACGTTATAGCTAACTACTTATATACACTACGTATATACGCAATGAGTAAATGAAAAATTAACAAAACACAATCCCATTTCAAGAGGCCAAAGGCATAGAACTGGTAACCAGCGCTGTCAGCACAAAACTAAATCTGGTAATTCCTGACCACACTTCTTTTGACAGAGGTATTTTCCAGCAGCCTCTCCACAGGCTGCAAATGCACAGACACGACAGGGTTATGGTCAGGTAGGCGATTCGCAGCCGCTCAGCTTGCAGCGCACCGGTAACACCTGGGACCGAGTCCTCCCGGCGCATTGCACAGGGCAGCCGGCTCCGGGCTCGGCACCGCCGAACACAGAAGCCAGGCCCGGCCCAGGAACCGAGCAGATGCAACAGGAGCCACCCGGCGCTGCCACAGCCTCTGTCCCTTATTCCCCTCCGCGGAGAAGGGCTGGAGAGGACCTGCGTCTCCAAGCGGCTGATGGGGAACCCAAGGGAGAGGCTGGAGAACGCCAGTGCAAAGCTCTGTGCCACAAAGGCGAGCGCCGCCGGCTCAAAGGCAAAAGCTCCCGGCGCCGGGCAGCCGCCCCCGCAGCTCCCCCCGCTCCCCGCCACTCACTCTTGGTCGCGGCGATTAGGTTCTTCCCATCCTTCAGCAACTCTTTGATAAACTTATTGGTCTTCTCCAGCTCGGCCTCGTGGGCTCTCACCCGCTCCCTGAACCAGGGGCTGTCCAGGTAGCAGTCGCTGAACTCCAGGGGCTGCAGCCCCATGGCTATGGCTGCCGCTGCCGCTGCCGCGCCGGGGCTCGGCTCCCCGCGAAACGCAGCACCGCCGCCCTCCGCAGCCGCGGCCACAAAGACGGAGCAGCGGCTCCCCCAGCGCAGGGCTGGGCGCGGGCAAAGAAGCACCGAGCTCAGCGGAGCCACCCTCCCGGCAGCCCAGCCGGGACCCGCCCGAGCGGGGCGGGCAGAGCCCGAGGCCCGCCCCTTCCGAGCTCCCCGCGGCGGCAGCGGCACCGGGCGGGGCGCTGGGGCCGCGCCGGTGCTCCCGGTTCCCTGGCAAGGCAGTCCAGCTGGGGCACTGCGGGCGTCCCCGAGCGGGCAACGCGGGCAGGTAACGCTACCAGAGAGAGCCCTCTCCTCCGCAGAGACACCTCGGCAAGCTAGAGACGGGCAATCACCAACCGCGTGAGGGGCGAGCGCAGGATTCTGCACCTGGGGCGGGACAACCCTGGCTCTGTGTATAGCCTGGGGAACGGGAAAGCAGCGCTGTGCAAAGGAATCTGGGGGTCCTGGTTGAGGGAAAGTTGAATGTGAGTCAGCAGTGCCCTGGCAGCCAGGAAGGCCAGCCCTGTCCTGGGGGGCTCAGGCACAGCATCGCCAGCCGGGCAAGGGAGAGGATTGTCCCGCTCTGCTCTGCTCTGCACTGGGGCGGCCTCACCTCGAGTGCTGGGGACAGTTTTGGGTGCCACAGTGTAAGAAAGGTAGTAAATTATTAGAGAGCATCCAAAGGAGGGCCACGAGGATGGTGAAGGGCCTTGAGGTGAAGTCGTATGAGGAGTGGCTGAGGTCACTCGGTCTGTTCAGCAGACTGAGGGGAGACCTCATTGCAGTCTTCAACTTGTTCATGAGGAGAAGAGGAGCAGACACTGATCTCTGTGGCACGTAGTGACAGGACTTGAGAAAATGACATGAAGCTGACTCAGAGGTGGTTTAGGTTGGAGATAAGGAAAAGATTTTTCACCTAGAGGGTTGTCAGGCACTTGAACAGGCATCCCAGGGAAGTGGTCACAGCCCCAAGCCTGACAGAGCTCAAGGAGCATTTGGACAATGCTCTCAGGTACATGGTGGGATTCTTGAGGTGTCCTGTGTAGGGCCAGAGTTGGACTCAATGATTCTGATAGGTCCCCTCCAACTCAGCTTAGCCTATGATACTATAACTGTACCAGCCACTGGGCCTCCTCCACCTCATGGAAATGTCTGTGGGCTTTAGGAAGGGGCTGAGCAGGCTCTCGGAGGACACACAGAGCAGCCTATGGGCTGCTTGATCCAAAATTGGCCTTGGTGGTGGTGGTCTGCCAGCTGAGAAGGCCGGTGTTGCTCACCTGCCCCTGTCCCACTTGTGTCTGCATGTGAAATACTCAGTAAAGTAGATACAGACTCACCTTTATGTCTTCATTCAATAAACTAATACAGTCTTGTGAACAAGTACTGCAGCAAGAGCAAGACCTTGAGAAGACCACTCAATGCTGAATTGTTTTAGTTAAGAATGTTAGGAAATTCATGAAGAAGACAGAAGAGGCTTATAGTTATATTTGTATTTATAATTTATCTGTAATTCCATGGTTTCAATGGTTTGACAGTAGTGCAATTCAGAGTGCTTTGGTGGGACTTTCTCAGATGATTGGAGTGGTATATATTTTAGTCATGAGTATCTTCTTTGGGAGTAAATTCAATCTATTTTTTTTTCTGTATTTTGGCAAATTGAGTGTTAGTTCCCTCCCCATTTGAAGCAATGAGCTTTGGTATTTATTAAATGTATTATTGTTGGGCCCACAGTTAAGCCTAAGTTGCATGTCTGAGATGAAGATAACTGGGGGTGTAACTATCAACCTTTTTCTGTATGACCCCATGCACTAACCTGTAGAAGTCAAGTATGGAAATAGGTAGGCACCTCACAAAACTCGTTTTAATTACTCCTGTTCATAGAGCAGTGTATTGGGTACTATTCAATTTTGCAAACACTGGTGTTTTTTAATAACTGTTCATTTGAGAGTCTGCTTCAGAAACCAGACTGAGGATCTGTGTTACCCATCTGACAGCAGTTACAGAGCTCAAGTGAGTAAACACAGAATTTCATGATCAAAGACCAAGATAATGTCCTCATTGTTCACGTAGAGAAGGATGATAAGAAAACACAATTATGTAAAGAGAGGGGCAGGGAGAAGGGGCTTGACATGAAGGCTCATGAGTAAGTGTAGTTTCTGAAAGTAGTCTGAAAATGAGTGTGGCCCCTCCAAATGAGATGCTACCTAAAAGGGCAGATGATTTGCCTGAAATCACAGCAGACCAGGAGGGGCTATTGAGAGCTGACCCTGAACGTTCAGTTTTTCAGCCAAGTGTTCCACCTGCTAGATCACATTATCTGCTGATACTTATTTTCTAATATTAGTTAGCTGAGAAGTTCCTATGCTACTCAAAAATCAGTTTAAAAATAATTACAAACAAGAAAACCACCTTAAAAAAATAACAAACAATCCTTATCTCTGTTTAGATTACTGGAGCAGCATTTCAAGAGCAGGTATGCCTTCTATGAATAGTTTGTTTACTTTGTCCTGTAGTTGTCTTCAGCATTAAAGTTAGAATAATATTTTTCATGCTTGTTTATAGTCACTGTATTTTCCCTATTATAATTCCACTGAAGCACTGTAAAGTAGTGGGGTCCCATGCTTTATGTGGAGTTGCTTGCGCTCAAATTAAAAAAAAAAAAAAGAATGTTTACCTTAGTCTTGGGGTTTTTTAGCTGGCAAAAAACCCCCACCACGTCTAAAATTTAGATTTGTCCTACCATGACAGACCCATTAGGGGAAATGGGTCCATCATGTGAAGTAAAAATGTATTCCTTTCTAGTTGCAGCTAAAAAAAGCAGTCAGTCCAACAGAAATACATACATTAAAAAACCCACTCTTTTTTTCCCCCAAAAAAGAGAGTCACCTATTTATATAATAAAACAAGAAAGCAAGTTCAGTACTAAATTCATATCCTACACTGCTCATCCAGTTAATCCAAACAACATAGTGTTTGGATTAACCACATACCACCACAAGTATTAAATATATCTTTTTCTAAACCTGACCCACCCATTCAAAATATTGTCAGACTCTGAAACAGCAAAATTGTGATGTAAAACAAAAGATGGAAAACTGAGGAGAAATAATGATCCATTAATTTATGCACGACAATTACCTATCTAATGAGCAATAAAAGGAGATGCCCTTTTACCACTAATTAAGGCTCGAAGAGGCTTTACAGCAGAAAAATATCCTCTTTTCTGCCACTCCCTACTCAAGCTCATCAAATTTTACAGCCTTCTTGTAGCCTCTTTTAAGAGACTATGACACAGATTGACTGTGTGAAGCTCTAGCAATATCCTGCCCATAAACTGTGTATTTATCTTTGCTTTGGTTATTTTCCTCTGACATTCACTGCAAGCGTGGTTTCAGCAAATACTCTCTTCAAGTCATTTTATACAACAGGCGTATACCAGCCTATCATATGTTTTGTTCCATCTTACCTTCCTTATGTTCATTTCAGATTACCATTCAGATTTTTATGGAAGATGATATTCTGATGTGTGGCTGATTGTGTCTCCACGCCGCATGTTAAGGAGAGGCAGGTTAGAAATTGTTGAATTTAACTTTCAGTTTTCCTGACATTTTTTCAATAAAGAGCATTGATACCAGCTCCCACCATTTCCAACACACAGCTATGTTGTTGAAAACATCATTAGCAACAGCAGCCTTCCAAGGAATTATAATTTCTTTTCTTGTCTAAGCACTTTTACCTCTGTTAGTCCTGTCGTGGATTTAATAGGGGGTTTGGGAGTTTCCTTCGAACTCCCATTTTGCTTATGACTGTGTCATCATGCAAGATCTTAGGAGTCTTACGCATATGTGAGATACCTCTAGGCTGTATGCTCCCTCTCCTCTCATCCATCAAGAGTTCATACATAAACAGACTGATCTGCAACCACCCACGATCCAGACCAACATTATTTATTCTACTGTCAACCATTCTGATGATTATTAAGGCAGTCATGTATATGTCTGATAAGATGGGCATTCCTTTTTGGCACTTCTTTACAGCACAAACTTTACCCAAAAAATTATTTTAGGAAGCAGCTGTATGCTCTGTCAGTGTTAGAAAACACTGTATTCTGTGGCCATTTTTTTCCCTGAAGTGTTTCATCAAAAACACTTGAGTTGTGAGTATGAAATTAACGAGTATCCTCCCCAGCCTTTGAAATGAATGGACTCCTGTGAATTCCAAGGATTTTACACTGTCGTATTTTAGTAATCTCCCTTCACAAATGGGTCAAATTAGCACACAGTACTACTTCAGTTATGCTTAAAAATAGGCACTATAAAGAATTTATGCTATCCACTATCATTTATTTGCTCCGACAAAAAATACAGTTGAATTAGTTTGGAGAACCATGAGGTGCCAGAGATAATTGTTCATTACAGTTATTTGGTACAGTCCAGCTCTTGTTACACCTCACTGATAGGTGACACAGGTGATAATTGCATTGGGTTTTTTTTCTCTCTCTCTCTCATTCTCGCTCCTGATATCCCACAGGTGCTAACATTTTCT
The DNA here is from genome assembly GCA_013397815.1 of Aleadryas rufinucha. Taxonomy (NCBI): domain Eukaryota; kingdom Metazoa; phylum Chordata; class Aves; order Passeriformes; genus Aleadryas; species Aleadryas rufinucha. Next base: position 408,959 of record VZTH01014758.1, on the reverse strand, counting down.
TTGCCTCATACTATCATCCTCTAGCTGGAAAGCATAATTAAGCCATAGCCAGAGAAGGTTGTTCTCTGTTACTACTTTAACGTTCACAGCTTTTTTTTTTCTTTCAAAACTGAACGAAGGCTTGTTGGTACCAGTTGTTTAATAAGGTATTATATCCTCCTTTGGAGCTCAGTCCTCATATGAAGTATTTGATACTTTTTGATACTGATACTTGCACATCCTCATGGACTTCATCCAGCCCAAGTGCTGGTTTCACCAGTTATTTTATGGTTTTTTCTAGCATGACTTTCCTCTATCAGAATGTGATTCTAGTGTAATTCAGGTTCCCCTTTCTGAATTTTTTTGGGGTCACTTGTCTCAAAATGTTTGTAGACTCTTATAACGTTATAGAGCAACAATGAATTTCACTGTGGATTACAGTTCAGCTGCTACAGTGCTCCACTTAGACTCATGTTCCCACTCCATATGTGCTCTTTTCATCTTGTTCAAAATGCTGCCCTGGCATTTTTACACAACGCTCATTTGTTTCCAAAACGGGAATGCACACACAATATCCACAGCTGTAAAAGCGTGGAAGAGCTGCATTCATGCTTTAAAACGGGAAAGTAAAGATGAGCAGCTTCCAAACACTTCATAATTAGTAAACAATGCCACGGCCTGTTCCTGTCCCAGAAGTAGGACATGACCAAATGAACTCTGCCTTTTTAGATCTGCACTCCAGGGCTCTGAATGGGGCTGTACCCCCGAGCAGACAGCTCCACAGAGAAGGTAAGGTGGTGTCACAGGCGTAGGAGGGAGCAGGGTAAGGAATTTGGGATGCGGAGCAAAGCTCTGAATTTTGCTCCTCGCAATCCGCTGCTGCCGAGCAGAGCTGTCAGTCAAAAGTCCAAGAAAAGCTTGTTTATTACTTAAAGCCTGTGTTGTCCTCATCTGAGGTTCTCGAGACTTACCAAGAAGGGAATTAAAACTAAGCGTCAGGAGCACTGTGACTACGGGGCAGTGAAGGGAGGCAGTGCCTACACAGCGCTGCACATTTAAGGTGGTGGTTCTTTCGTGCTGGCGGAGCAGTCCCGAACAGCACTGACCGGCGAGGGACTGCATCGAGCCTTGCTACGGATCCCTTCTACAGCCCTGCGTTAGCACGAGCTGCATTGCCAGCTTCCAGAGGGTTGGAAGCGGGCGGAGAAAGGACATGGATAATGAAACACCTTTATCCCACAGCGCTGGCTCCCGCCCGGCGCCTGCGCGATGGCTCCGCCCCGGCACTGGCATGGCGGCGGCCTGGGAGCGCCGTTCCGCGCACGGCCCCTGACGGACGGCCCTGGAGCAGGGGATGGATGGCCCTGGAGCAGGTGATGCCCCGGAGCAGAGGAAGCCCGCACCTGCCCCGCAGCTTCCCGGGGCAGCCCCTCGTAGGGCAGCGCCTGGAGCCGTGCGGCCCCTCAGCCGCCCTGCCCCGGCCCCACATGCGAGCGGTGGGGCCTCCTGGCTCTGCGAGTCCCTGTGGGCGCTGCCGGGGCGCGCTTGCGCGGCCGAGCTTTGGTCTGCGTTTTGTTTTTTATTTTATTTTATTTTTAAGAAAAAAGAAAAAAAAAAAAAACAGCCTGGTTGTGATTGGTGCTGTGCTTCTTGCAGTCCCTCTCCACGAAACCTTCGCGTTCTTCAGCACTGGAACACATCTGGACCTACTGCAAGCCCTGCTCACTTGAGTACTTTTAAAAGTTACAGCGGTAACCCAGGCAGGTATAAAAATGTGCATATTGGTTCTGGTCACTCTTTTTAATGTTTTCTTAAGGGAAAAAATAGCCGCTGTACCTTGTGTAAAATAAACTGCGAACTCGTTAGCTCTTTCTGTGAGGCTTTGCTTTATGAAGGTGCTGTTTTTCAAGGAGAAAAAATGTAACCTCAGATTTTGTGACTGATTGTGAAATTTATGAGTGCATGAACTTTCAGTGTGCAAAACTGTTTGGTCAGAAACATGCTAAAATGTATCTTACGAAAATAAATTTTACAAAGCCAGAAATGTAATCTTGTTTCCAGGACCTGGTTTAACGTAGATGTGATGCACACTTGACTTTTCAGTGGTGGACACTCAGAGCTGATGAAATTATAAGTGGCGTAAAGATGAGATGTTTTCAAATCTTTAGGATTTGGTGTGAGGAAAGATGTCTTTACTAAAAGCCAGTGAAAACTAAAATGGTTTTTGATCTGTCAGCTTTGTGTACAAACGTTTTGGGCTACAGTATATCGTATGTGTGACTTTTTTTTTTTTTTTTTTTTTTTTTTCTTTAGTATGATNTTTTAAAGAGTAAGTGAGTATTAACGTCCTTCAGAATGCCCAACTCCAATGCCAAACTTCACACTAACCACAGGGGTGGTCGAGAAGCCAGCAGACGGGAATTGGTTTCCAGATCTTTGCAGAGTGCTCAGCATTGCCTGGAGAACCAGGATTTTGGAACTGCATATGCTCACTATCTCCTGGTACTAAATCTAGCTCCCGAGTTAAAAACTACTGTCAAAGTAAGTGTTCTTGGAATTACTTTAAATTTTATTTATTGTAGTTCTCTTGAGGTCTTTGTGACATGTTTTGTAATTGTGATTTGTTACATGTAACTGATTTCTGCTTTTATTTTGAAGACAGAATTGGAAAATCAGTAATAATTGGGATGGCCAATGACTTCTTTAATAATCTCTGTATGCTTATATGAAGGGAGTTCATACAATCTTTTAGTCTTTGTGTGTCAATTGCATTTAATAAAAACAGAGCCTTGTTAGTATTGGAGCATGCATTAATATACATGCAGGCTCTTAGTAAACACTGCTGGGTGCTGATCCTCCTGTGTGGGTGTCCAGGTGTATGTCAGGATACCTCTAGATGGTTTTAGGGCTCAGTTCTCTACTTCTGGTAACTCCCAGCACTTCAGTGGTCTATGTTTTATTTTGTAGGAAACATTTCAGTTTACTCTCTTTAAATGGGCAGAAGAGCTGGATTCTCTGGCACGGATTCAAGATCTGTTTAACTGCTATGAACAAGCACTTGAACTGTATCCCAATGATGAAGTGATCTGTAACAGTATGGGAGAACATCTCTTCAGGTTTGTAGTGGTGCATATTCAGTTTTTGTAAGGTTCATGTTGTAAATACAAGCACATTCAAATCTTCTTGTCTAAAATAGCTTAAAAAGAGTAGCCAATGCTGAAATAGCTGTTGTCAGTCACAGCAAAAGTGAGAAAAAAAAGCCACCATGTTTTGTTGTGGCTCAGGTTTTCTAAGGCTGGAATTTTAAGACGGAAATCCTAGATTGTAATCCAGGTGGTTCTAGCCAGGTTTGCTTTTTGTGATGTCTTTGTTTTAAAGGAACACCTCGCTGAGCATTGTATTAAAATGTATACAAATATTTGCTAGATTTGGGGCTTTTTTCAGTGCTGTCTGATTTGAGATTATGCTGTAGGTATCATAAAAAACGTGATTCAAATTCACAGTTTGGTTTCTTTTTGGTTTCTTTTAATTGTTTCAAAATTGGCACTTAATGCAAAAGCTGGCAACTCAAAATTCGGTGGTTTTGCAGAATGTTCCAGTTAAATAGAGTAAAACAGTTTTGGGGTTTATAGCATTCTCTTGACTTGATTATCTGTGGGACTGGATTGCAGAGCTGCTGCTGTCATGTTGTTGCAGTGAGTTCCTGTAAATAAAACGTGTTTTACTTTGTCAAAGGATGCAGTAGAGGATGAAGACTGGTGCACACAGTGGTATTTCTGAACTGGCTTTGCATTTTACAGTGACTTGATGTACAGCTATAAATCATTCTTTTTCATAAAGCGATGCCAGTGTTTTCTAAAGATAATCTTTCTAACTAAGGCAGAATATTTCTATTGTCTTTTAGCTGACATAAGGCCTCTCTACAGACCCTCAGATGTTCACAGCTGCATGCATACTTTCCATTTGTTTGTCATTTTTGCTCTTAGAATGGGCTTCAGAGATGAAGCAGCTGGGTATTTTCATAAAGCGGTGAAGCTCAACCCTGACTTCGCCGATGCCAAGGAAAATTTTTACCGCGTTGCAAACTGGCTGGTGGAGCGCTGGCACTTCATCATGCTCAACGATGCCAAGAGGAACCTCACCTACCTCAGGGCCATTGAGAATGCTGTCCACTCAGGGAGCAAATCTGTCCTGGATATTGGAACGGGAACAGGAATTTTGAGGTATGAATTTAATAGAAAAATATTTGTTGCCTGACAAAATTTGGCTGAGAGTGGAAAAAATAACTACTTGATCCTTTTATGGAGACAAAACTTAAGCAAGCAAGCAAAGCTTTCAGAACCAAGTGAGTCTGGAGATTAGTGACTAGTAGTATTTTTTGAATCTTTTCATTATTTGTTGCAGATGCTTTTTGTGCCAGTAAGTGCTGTATAAATTGAATTACTCACACTGGTTTTGAAGTTTTAATGTTATTTGTCCTGTCTTCAAATATTGACTGTAAAGAGTGGATTCAGCGTAACTGGGGGAGTGTCCTTATGGTAACTGTGGTGGTTTTTTTGTTGATAACATATCAAGAGGATATCAACTTGTGCAATATCAGCATTCATACAAGAGATACCAGTTCATTTAATGATGGTTTTTAGACTTGAACTGGTAGAAATATGAAGCAGATGTGGAGGAGGGGAAAACCCCTGATTCTTGTTTTCCAGTATGTTTGCAAAAAAGGTGGGAGCATCTTTCGTCTATGCCTGCGAATTATCCAAAACCATGTATGAACTTGCCCGTGATGTGGTAGCAGCAAATAATATGGAAAGAGAGATCAAACTTCTGCATTTGAAGTCACTTGATATAGAAATTCCAAAGCACATACCTGAAAGGTACGTTGTTGTTTTCTCTTGTGATAGTATTTTGAGTTTGCTCTTAATTTCAAGAAAATAGGAAATGCCTTGTGACCCAAACAGGAAATAACACTGCTGTGATATTACTCATAATATGGGAAGGTTCTCTGTATCTTTTATGTGTTTAAAGAACAGAAATGACAACGTGTTCTTCAGATCATCCTAATTTCTATGGTAGATCAACAGTGTTGTAAATTAAGGAGTTTAATTCTTTGATGGTGGGAGCTTTGGGGCATGTGTAATTATACAGCAGCAACAGGAAAAAAAACGAGATTACTATGTCATAAAAGTAATTTTAACACACTTTTATACTTTTAACATCTGGCTCACTTCTGCAGACATTGAATAGGATGGAGTTACTAACATTTAATAATGTGCCTGGTGATGGTACAGGCTCATGATCTGAAATTATGAAGCTCCTGGTTTAAGCCAATCAAGCCTTGTCTAAGTGTGTCATCTGAGCTACAGTAACATATGTATCCCTTTAGTATATATAATGAGTTACTAGATGTCAACTATTAATAAGTAAATTACTGCTGTTCTGGAAGTGTCTTCTCTTATTGTGCTGTATGCTTTTTGGTTTAATTTCAGAGGATTTAAGATTTTAGGGTTGTTAGTCTTTGTAGGAATTTTATTGTGTTTTGATTATAGTTTTGGGGGTTTTAATTCCTTTTTCTACACATGCATGAATACATACTATTGCACAAAATATGTATTCTGCAGTATCATTGGCTGTGTGCCCAGGCTGAAACATCTTCCTGTTTTGGCTAGATTCTTCCCACACAATTTATTTATAAATGCTGAGCAAGAAGCTTTACAGTAAATTCTTGCTCAATATTTGCTCTTTTATCTGCATCTTCAATAACTTCTAACAACAACTCAAAACACATAATTTTTTGGAAGAATTAAATTGCCCACATGTACTGAAACTCTAGAATTCTGGTATAAGTTTTGCTCTGAGCTCATACTGGTATGGTGGAGTTTTTTCTTTAAAAGAATGATTGATTCTTGACAGGAGTGTTTGTTATACATCATATTTTTCTTGTTTAGAGTTTCCTTGGTTGTCACAGAAACAGTCGATGCTGGCTTATTTGGAGAAGGAATTGTGGAGAGTTTGATACATGCTTGGGAACATCTGCTTTTACAACCAAAGGTAGGTGATGTGGGTATCTGCACATGTGCACACGTTCCAGGCATATGGGAATGAGAAACAGTTGTCTTGTAAATATTTCATTCCTTTTGGTATGCTAAAAATGAGTGATTTGGGCTCGTTCCATAAATTTGGTATTGGTAAGTGGCAATGAGGCAGAACATACATCGTACTTCTGTGACCTCTGTGTTCTGAGTAAACAGGTGTTTGCAGAGCATGTTTCCCTGATATAACCTTCTGTCATCACAGATGGTTCACTCTTAATCACTGTTCATTCATTTATTTTAAATCTTTCTTGTCCCCCATCTTTGTAAGTAACACCAAAAGAGTTTATGTGGTTTCTAAACACTGTTTTCCTACAAGTTTGGTAACAATCTGGTCATTTTGAGACACCAAGTAGTAGCAGAAAGGCATGTCAGTCAGTCTAAGCAGAAAATGCTGAGTTATGGTAGAATTATTTCTCATTGTAACACTAGGGAACACTCAATTATAACGTGCTAAATAAATTAATTTGGTTTTTGCTGATTTGAACCTTTTTGGAAGACTGAGCAATTCCACTGGGTCTCAGATTTTACTTCATTCATTTTGTGGTTTTGCTAGTACATTAAGCAAAGTAACATGACAAGGAGTCTTACATAGCTTAATCTCTGTTACATCTTACAAAATAGAAGGACTTGTCTTTATTTTGTCCTTGTCTTGATTCCAGCTCATTAAAAATAAGTTTTAGCTGGCTGAAACCTTTTGTGTTGTATTGAATTGAAACTGATGACCTCTAGTGTTCAGTACAGGAATGATGCATAAAGGAAAAGTCCTCGAATGTTTCAGTATGCTCTAAAAAAATGCAGATTGAAAAACACTGTTAGAGTTACACAGAGGAAGTAGTAGACTGAAAAGTAAAGCTGATGCCTGGTTATATTAAAACACTGTATTAAAAAAACTCCTTCAATGGGCAACAGAATGCCAAAGACAGGTGACTTTACCAGTCACTAAGAACTTACTGATGTTTTGACTGTCACTTGAATGGCTCACTAATATGTAACTTAGGCTTTTCAGTAATGGTAGAAATAGGCCACTGTCTCATTGCATGGTGGTGGTGTTCATGTTTTCACAGCCTAAACACCAAGACATCAGTCCTGGAGACTATGGCAGAGTTATTCCTGCAAGTGCTACAATATTTGGGATGGCAGTGGAATGCAAAGAGATACGTAGACATCACAGGTGTGTTTAAACTCTAGCACAGCTTGAAGCCATATTTTTTATTTGGGAAGAGAGACTGGTTGTTTTTATTGACCATTTCTCATTTACTATGCTCTTTAGTTTTTGATTATCTGTTTAACTAGAAAGATTTCTGCTCTCACCCTCCCCACCCCTTTTCCAGGCTTTCTTTTTTTTTTGCCCCATCTCCCTACTCCTTTGAGGTTCAGATTTTCTGGACCCCTTAATCATACAGTTATGCCAAAATACCTGCCTCTAACACATCCTAAAGAAATTTAATTCCTTCATAGTAAAATTACTTCCCGATTTCTGAATTGGAGATTCTTGGATTAATGCTTGGCCTTTGTCCTCATTTTACCCTGTTTATAATCTGCTCCATACCTCACTTCTGGATCTAACCCTTCCAGGATTGTGTAAAGCCTAAGTATTGATAACCTCAGCTGTCATTATCTGCCTGAATGTCCTTTTCCCAGTTCTGAACTGGCATACAGTAGGGTTTCTTTGCTGAGACCAGTTCTGACTCTGTATCCATTACTTTCATATTTATTCTCATCTTTTAGAACAATATCATTGTATGGAGACAGTATCTGTCTGAGAGGTTTGGACTTGATGTATTTTGTTTAGGATTAATATTGTTGTAGATTAGAGAAAATACTAACTTCTAGAGGAGCTCCAGTGCACCGGATGAAAAGCAGCCAGGCTGCATCAGTGATTTTTCTAATGCAGTAGACCTGGAAAGTGGCCAGCAAGAGACAGAAGTTCCCGTGGTAGATGGTCACAGAATAACTTCTTTTAGAAGTTAATTATTCATCAATTAAAAAAGGTTTTGCCTGGAAACAGGGCATTGACCGTTTCTTACAAAATATAAGTAGAATGAAAGTTAATTTGCTTTTAACTTTAGATTGTTGAATTGACATTCCATTTTAATAGCTTAAGGTTGGGTGATTAGCAGGACTGAAGTGATTGTCACAAATTAATTATATGCTGTAGAAAAAAAACCCCACTTTTAAATTTCTTGCCTTTATAGTTTGAGATCCCTTTTTGCTCCAGTAAGAATATTTAAGACTATTTTAACAAGTCCTGGTTTTATGTAAAGCACTTGCCTGTTCTCAGATTTAAGCTATGCAGATCTCTTTGAATTATTCTGAGGTGCATGCCTTCACATTTCCTCAAGTGTTTTCACAATCTACAGCAAAACTTTGGATGTTTTTTTCTGAGCAGGAGGCCTAATGAAATAGCAGTGTGGGAGTATCTATTTTTATCATGATTTTTATGTCATCTAGCGCAGTTTCTGCCTTGTACAATTAATAGAACTTTTCTTTGAGCTTTTCCTCATGCTTTAATTTTTTTTTTTGAGTGGTTAGAAGGAGATGTAGAGCCCAGAATTGAATGAATACATGAGGTTTTTCCCCTGAATTACATTTAAAAGTGTGTTAAATTTATCATCAAACACTGATTCATCTTGCTGAGAGAGGGAATCCCCTTTCAGTCCAATTGTTGATAATCTTGCATATCACAGCTATCTCTCTGTGTCTGATCTGATCTTCTACTTTGTATTCTGTCCCATTCTTTTAGCAATTTTACGTTATGCTTCATTGCCTGTGCTCTGATTGGTACTGGAGTTTTTTCCCTAGGATATAGTGAAATTCTTAACATGTATTGGGCTTTTTCTTAGTTTCTGGTGACAGCATTCAGTTCTGATTCTTGAAAGTGAGGTGCATTTTCTGCACTTTAGAGCTGCTCTGAACATGACAAAAACCCCACAGAATTGTTTCAGTATTTTTTAGCTTCTCTATTCTAACACTGTATATTTAAAAATAATTAGTCAGCCTAGGGAGAATTTCCTTTAGGTTTCTGGTCAAATTACTTGGAATTTCATTTCTCCTCTGTTTGCCTTTGCTCCCAGAGTGGGAATGCAAGAAGTTGCTGGTGTGTGCTTGTCAAATTCAGTGCAGTTCTTCAGTCCCACATATGCTGCTGCTGGCTCAGAGGAAACTGTGGAGCCCTACACCACCGAGAAGCTCAGTCGTATTCCTGGGGGTTACAGAGCCCTCACAGAACCCTGCCAAGTCATGACAGTAGATTTCAACAATCTGCAGGTAATGATTTTTCTTACATCCTTCATAAGTAATCACTTCATGAATAATGAGAGTCCTGTATCTTACTTGTGTTTGGGTTCAACTTCAGAACAGTTCACAAGTGCCAAGTTAGCAGGGCTACACTGAAATCCTCTGCTGGTTTTGGTGCTTGTCTGGTTGTGTGGTGATGTAATTCATCAGATGACAGTCTGTGATTTTTTTGAAGATGGGGTTTTTTTGTTTGTTGGGCATAGTTTAGGGAACTATATAAATTACCTCACCATAAGATCAAACAGCTGCCAGCCTCAATACAGGGAGGGTGAGGAAAGATATGATAGACCCATCATGATTTATGCAGTTGTGGAGTTGACTTAGTTTTATTCCTCTAAAGTCAGTCTTCAAGAAACTCTTGAAGACAGGAGAGAGGCTGTATTTTCCACCCGGCATAAAAATGTAAACATTGATGGAGAAGTGTAAAAGAGGAGATGAAGAAATTATCCTATTCAACTGTTTGATTCCACACTTCAACTCCTTTGTATCTTAGGGTATTTCTGTAATAGGGCATTCTAAAATCTAGTAGCATTATTTTGTGCATTTAACACAAAATACATTTGTATGTGTATGCTAAATAGGCCTGAACTGGAAGGCAAGGAGCTCAGCCCCCTGCAGCTGAGCTTGCTAAAAAGATGATACATCTGATCTCTGGTGTGCTTCTTGCTCATTGACCTGTGGTGAGGAGCTAGCATTGAGTCAGAGCTTAAAATAGATTCTGTTATATAAATGAAATTATTCTTGGCTGCTGTTTGGCCAAGAGTTGCAGTTTCTGAATCAATAGCTGACATCCTGAGATTAAAAATGAAATAAGACAAGGCTCTTCAGTATACTGTTGGGAGCAATCTCTGTGACCTAATGTTGCTTCTGCTTCCAGCATCAATAAGAAACTATTGCTCTCATCTGAGAGATGTCTGTTCTTAAGCATCTGCCTGCTGGCAAACATGTAAAGATAATTTTAAAGAGTAAAAAACGGTGTTATTCTTTAAATCATGTTTCAGAACTGCTCCTTTGAAGTTTCAGTTAGACTAAGGGAGTGTTCCTGTCATGAAATGTTAAGATATCATAAGTAAAAAGGAAGAAATGCCACTGTTATGAATCACTGATGTGGTTGGGAATCCTTGGCTAATGTTTGTTGTTACTTTGTCACTGGGCAAATGTGTCAGTTCCAAACACTGGTAGGTTACTTTCAACATGGATTTTTTTTTTGTTTGTTTTTGTCTGGGGGGTGGGGGGGCGTGTGTGTGTGTGTGTGTGTGTGTGTTTTGTCATGGCCACACCTGGATGTTCAATCAATGCAGCTAAAAATGATAAAAAAATTGTCATTGTTCCTATCGTAATAAGAAAAAATCCTTCTAGACTTAAAAACAGTAGCAGAATTAGCTACTAAGGACAGAAATTCAGATAAGAAATCACTTAGCACTAGTAAGGTAATTTCGAAGACCTATTTTCTAAAGTCCTATTTCAGAGAACTAGAGGGATGTTGCATTTATTCTGCTTGTGCTAACTATCCAGACCTAAACTGGCAGAACTGAGAAGGCGGCTTAAAATACAGTACAGCAGTGTTTCTCAAACTGAGGAGACTTCAAAGACATCAGTACAGATCAGACAAATAATAAGTCAAAATTCACAAGTCATAATAATAATAAATTTTAAAAAGCTGCTTTCTGGAGATTACTTTATTACTGCTGTTATTAGCAGCGGCAGCAGCTCAGTCCCTCCCAGGCAGGGGAATGAGGTGTGGCTGTAATTACAGGCTGCAGGCACTTGTACCCAGCCAGGTGCTACCTGTGTGCATGGTTGCTGGCAGCAGATCAGTGCCACTGGCAGGGGAAGTGTTTACCTCTGCAGCCAGTAATTAAAGATCAGTCTCACTTTCAGGCCCTAAAGGAACTGTGCTTTTCCCAACAGTTACAGATTTTGGCTCTTTCTAATCCTTCATGACAAGTTGTGGTGTGGAGTATGTGAGAAATTGTGGATCAAGACACAGGAAACTCAATAACTGCATTCTTTCTGTAGATTTTCCTTCTGTTTGTAGTGCCATCTACTACTTTTACTGCAAGTTATCTTTTTCTCATTCAGAGGATGTGTGGCATAGTACTGTTTTGGGATTTTAATGCCTATTCCTGTGCCATTGCTTTATTTCCTTTGCTCTCTCTTTAACAAGACTACTTGATAAACTGCCATCCTGATGTGCTACAGCTGTTTAAATCTGTAATTGGCATAAATAATAGAAGAAGGTTTATAAAGTGGCAAATGTGAGGAATAAATATGGGTTAAGCAGCATGACAGAGAGCAGGGAAAGCTGAAATAAGCCTTCAGATGGATTTTTAAGTGATGGCAATGTAACACTGCAGTTACTAGAACCCACTGGATGAGAACCTTGGGCCTGCTGCTTTTGAGGAATAATCAGGAAGAATATTTTTAATATTAAATACACTTCTATACCTCTCCCAGCTTCTGAGAAACCAAGAACCAGATGCATGCTTGTGCTCTTGCTGTCTTGTTTCAAGCTTTGATGCTAGCAAAGCTTCAACTTACTCTTTGCCTCAGTAGTTGAGGAGGTACCACAGAGATGACTGGCAGCAAAGCACTTCTGTTGAAGAGCAGTGGAGCTTACTGTGAACTTTAGTAGCATCCAGTAATTTTAACTTGCCCATTGCTCAGCTGTCTCTCAGTTGTGAGAAGGGGGATAGACAAGCTCTTGGAGAACACAGAATGAAGAGGGAAAAATAAAAAATCCAGCATGTGACAGCTACTCGTGTCCTCAGAGTAGGACATGAACTTTTCTTTTGCCATGTATATTTTAAGATTGAAACGTAAAGAGGACAAGTGTTGACATAAGCAGATCAGGAAGCTGATAAATGTTTTGGAAGGGCTTTTACTAAGCAGAATGGTTGACTGAGAGAACCTTTGGTCCCTTGTGCTTGACCTTGTGTTAATTGCTTTATGCCAGAACTAAAACATTAGTGCTGGTCCTTTTGTGCTTGTGAATGTTGGTAGCAGAAGGTAATTCCTGAGAAAAATTAATTGTACATGGAAAAAGACTTAATTCCTGTTACATATTCAAAACTTTTTAGGAGTATTGAAGAATTTATAAATGATCCCTTTAGGGTAGGTCTTAAGGTCTTCCCAGTAGTGAAATTGTACATGCCTGAGCTTTTACACAAGGCCTATAGCCCAGATAGCAGAAAAAAACACCTTCAAAGGTGTTTGACTTCCTGGTTTTATAATGATTTTGCAAGCCTGTGTTTAAGCAAATTCAGTGCTTGCACACAATATTTCTAGAACTGTTTGAACACAGGTTTTAAGTGAAACTTGTGCCTAAGCATTGGCTTGAGTCCAGCTCAAAAGACTGGCTCTGTTTTTATTCCTTCTTGTAAGGCAAGCCCTGCCAGTCTGAAGTCTTTCTTGCAGTTTTCAGTGGGTTTAAATGTGTGTGTTCTTCGATGTAGGCGTGTTTGCTTCTATGGCTCACAGATGCAGGTTGTCCATGTGGGAAATGGCTCTTGCACATGGGAAGACAGCTCCTATGCTAGTGAGTATTCATGATGATAATTGGTATTGTAGAGGCTTGGTAACTTCAAGTTTCTGTTGGGTGCCCTCATGGATTGGTGCAGAAATTTTGGATGATTTTGTTTAATAAAACCTCTAATAAATGGGAAATAAACTCTCCCACCTTTTTTTTTCCCCTTTCTGCGTTGGTCAGGAGCTGAAAAGCCTGGCAGCTAGAAAGCCCTGGAAGCTCAGCCTGCCAGTCACTGAAGGAGGAATACTGGATGCTATTGTGGTATGGTTTGTACTGCAGCTTGATGATGAGCACTCTCTATCTACAAGTCCCAGTGAGGAAACTTGCTGGGAACAGGCAGTGTATCCTGTGCAGGGCCTCCTCGGTACGTCCTGTGGGTTTGCTTGTTGTGGTACATTAACTTGGTTTCATTTTGGGTTTTTTTTTTTCATTTTGATAAATTAGCTTATCTCAGAGATTAGGAAATCTAAATAGGATTAGAAGTTCAAGCAAGTAGCTGTGAGGTGGTTCCTGATACGTTTCTGGTCTGTAGTGCACAGTCCCTGCATCAGGGCTTGTTCATGGGACTCTGCTGTGAAGCAGATGAGATCTGGGAGAATACTTTTCATTAATTTGGGGTTCTTTTCTATACTGAATTTAATGTATTGTGGAGCATCTCCAAAAAGTGGGGCTACTGACTGGCTCACTTGGTGAACATGTGACTTAGGAGAGGTGGGGGGGGAAGGTGAGGTAGGAATTGCTAGCTGCTACTGCCACAAAATCAAAACTAAACATTCCTACCTACCCCTTGCCCCATGTGGGACTCAACTTGAATACTCTCCACATACAGTCATTGGCAGTGTCATTTTTAGCAGTGTCTACTCTCTATTCACCCACTTTTTATTTTCCTGTTTCCTAGAATGTTTGAATATCTCAAGCTGGAAGGGACCCATAAGGATCATAAAGTCCAGCTTCCTGCTTCTCGCAGGACTACTTAAAATTAAATCACCTGACTAAGAGCATTGTCCACGTGCTCCTTGAACCCTGTCAGGCTTGGTGCTGTGACTACTACCCCGGGGAACCTGTTCCAGTGACTTCACCCTGTGGGTGAAGAACCTTCTCCTAATGTCCAATCTGAACTTCCCTGATGCAGCTTCATTCCATTTCCTCATGTGCTGTCTCAGAGAGAGATCAGCACCTTCCCCTCCACTGCTGCCCTTAAGGGGTCTTTAGACTGTGATGAGATTTCCCCTCAGCCTGCTCTTCTCCAGGCTGAACAAAACAAGTGCCCTCAGCTGCTCCCCATAAGTCTTGCCCCTGGAGGGCAAGATCTTTCTCTGTCTTGGTCACCCTGCTCTGGACACACTAATGGTTTGATGTCCTCATATTGTGGCACAGATACGAACAAATGAGATAATGGGGCGGGTGGGTTGGTTTGTTTGTTTGTTTGAAGTATTGCATGGCTCTTCAGTGATGTGTCTGTGAAGTAACTGACATGACTTTATGCTCTTTTGCCAAGATTATTCTGTGAAGACTGGAGATACTGTGATGATGGAAGTTTGCTGCCAAGACTGCTACTTGAAGATCCAGAAGATTTCTTCTTTGCCTTCAGAGTGTGGGATGGATTTCAGTGACAGAGACGACATGCTGAGTTTGGGCAATGAGGCTGAATTATGTAATGCTCTGGCTGGACTTCAGACAAGCACCAAACAGGATGGCAACGCTCCAGTGTGTGTGCTGGAATCCACAGAAATAGCCCTGCTCAATGACGTACCCTACCACGAATGCTTTAAAGCTGCCATGAGCAAAGTGCTGGTGTCATTAAATCCAAGTAAAGACTTGCACTCCATGGACGTTGATGGACATGGCAGTGGGATAAACCTCCAAGAGGATCAAAACAAGAGCTCTCTAGATGTGGATCCTGATGCTTTGTACATTTTAGATGTATCCGAAGGCTTCTCCATCTTGCCAATTATAGCTGGCAAGCTTGGACCAGTTAGAGCCTACAGTTCTGTTGAGAAAGAACAGCATCAGGCAGCACTTCATGTCATTGCAGAAGCAAACCACTTCCCTAAGGAAACATTAGAGTTTTGGCTCAGCCACTTAGAAGAAGAAAGTGTGGTGCTACAGAGACCCAAATCAGACAAATTGTGGAGTATTATTATCTTGGATGTTATAGAGACATCAGGTTTAATCCAGCAGGAGGTGATGGAAAAGGCTGCAATATCCAGGTACAGTATAAAAGGACAAAAGTATTTCTAGGAATCTGTAATTATCTGAAAAATTTTGAGACTATTCCTTGTAATTATGGAATTACTGTTACGCTGCTTCTGTAGAGAAAGGTTTTTCCTTGGATTGAACCTCCCAGTGTTTCTGGCATTACCATTGTATACATTACATTTTCCTTAAAAAAAAAAATCAATATTTCACCGTCTCAGATTTCTTTATCATTTTTTATGCAAGAATATGAATGATGATCATATTCCTTGGTCTGTCAGAAGTCTGCAGGATAACAAATAATAACCAAGGCAGCTCTTAGTGCAAGGTTAGAAAAGCCCAGATTTGAGTACGTGTCAAACAGTTGTCAGAACAAACTGGTCCTGCTAAAAGACAAACACATGGTGTTAGAACAGCCAGGGAGGCAGCAGCAAAGCTAGCTGTTCCTCACAGCAGGAGGAGTGGGAAAGAAGGCAGAGCAGGAGAAGTAAAATAATGGAAATGAGTAACTAAGTGTGAAATGGATTTATCCCATTTTGAGGGCCTAGGGAGACTTCTCTCTTAACCTTTGTGCTTAGTGATGGCACATTATGCTTAGGTGCACTTGACTTCAGAAGAACTAGCATTCCTTTCTCAAATGTAGTTACTGTTCTTTCATTACTGTTGATTGATCAGCTTCACAGGTGAAACCTCTCTCATTTTACAGGTGTTTACTTCACAGTGGAGGGAAGATTTTCCCACAGTATGTGTTGGTATATGGGATGCTTGTAGAATCAGAGTCTCTGTTGCTGGAGAGTGCTGTTCAAGGAACAGAACCAACTCTGGGGTTTAATATAGCCCCTTTTATCAACCAGTTCAAGGTAGGAAGCTGGTGGGTTGGGTGGCTTCCAGGCATGGTTTCAAAGCTGCAGCTGTTTAGATTTGGTGTAAACTGTAAGAAAACACTGTTGAAATTATCAAGAGGTTTTTGTGACCACACAGGGACCTTGAGATAAACTAAAATGGGTGATGTTTGTTTTAGAACTGGGGTGGAAGTTTTGTCTCAGTTACTGTACAGAAGAGTGGCTGTGCTGTTACTGTTCTCAGTCAATTGTATTCCAGTGTTTCAGAAGGGATTAGAGGGCTGTATTTTGCATTTTTGTCTATCTCTGACAGGCATTACAGTAATTCCTGGCAATTTTTGTAAAACTTATGATTAAGTTTTCTACCTTTTCACTTTATAATGGCTGTTGCTGCCTGAAGTTCTGGTCTATACTCCTAGGTCCCTGTTCGTGTGTATTTGGATCTCTCCACACTACCCTGTGTACCTTTGAGCAAGCCAGCAGAGCTCTTAAGGCTGGATCTCATGAACCCTCTGCTGAACAGCCCCAGCAGAGAAGTGAAGGTGAGTTCTGGGGCCCAAAGTGCATTTAACTGCTCTTCTGCAGCGCTGCTCCTTAATTGCTCCTGTGGGCTGAACATTTCAATACAGGATTTACTTGTCTGCAGCTGTCCCTGAAAAGGACTGAAACAGTTTGAACTACTTCCTTTCCAAAGAACAAAATAGTATAACTGATTATTATTTTAAATATTTTTAGATACAAATTGGTAAGTCTGGCCGAGTCACTGCCATTCCCTTCTGGTATCACATCCATCTGGATGAAGACCACAGCTTGAACACATCTGATGCGTCCTCACACTGGAAACAAGCTGCAGTTGTTCTGGATGAGCCCATCCCAGTTCAGGTTGGAGATGAACTTATACTTGATGTCCAGCACCATAAAAGCAACATCAGCATTACAGTTAAAAGGTGAAGAATGTCTTGTGTGAAGTGATTTGTGCTTAATCACCTGTGCATAAACTGAGTGTTCATAACAACACCGCTGTTACTTTGTATTAAAGTCTAAATTTTATTTACTGATCAAAAAAGCTGTTTTGTTGCTTTAATAGTAGATACTTAGGTTTCACTGGTGCACTAAAATTTGTACTGTAAGGGCATCTTCTCAAGCAGTTAGAGGAGGTATTGTCTGCACTGCAGCACAAACCTGATTGCTGGCTCATGTAGCAGTGGGACAGACTTCTGCTGCCAGGTCAGCTGTAGTGAGGAAAAAAACCCTCTGGATGCCTGTACCAGAAATAAACAGCTGTGGCTGCTTGGGATGGAGTCCTTGTTTCTCAGACTGTGGTTGCACTTCTCAGTTGCCAAAACCTCCTCCGTCAGCATATTGAGATGTGAGCCTTGCAGGAGGACTGAACAGCATTCCAGCTGCAGTAGCACAAGTCAGTGCTGCACACAGACCATTCTAAAAAGCTGTAAAGGAATGCTGTTGGGTAACTCAAGCTATATAATGGAAGGTAAAACTGAAAAACCTTTTAGAATCCCCCAGAGACTTTCTTCTGGGAATACAACGGGCATGAACTTGTCCGTATGAAAGTTGTATAAAATACATCCATCACTGCAGTACTCCTGACTGTCTTCTACAGCATTACATCTTGGGATAATGCAGGTAACCAGTTCCTTCTGTTAAATTTGTATACAAGTGGAAGACTAATAAAAGCTTTGAACTCAGCACCTATTCTACCTCTGCAGAGAGGAGGAAGACTGTTAGCAAGATATTCCTGTAGCTAAGCTGCTTTTTACCGTGCACTCTGTTCAATGGAGAAGAGGAAATTTTGTGATCTTTAACAGCAGCCTCTTATAAAGAGCCATCCACAAATGATTTTTCTAGAACTTGAGGGCCTTCTAAAGTCATTATCTACTCTTCATTAGGTCAAATGTTTCAGATAGTTCAACTTAGTTCTGTTTATTTCAATCAAGTTTGCTCAGTTTAAATTCAAGGGACTGTTAGAGCAGGGGTTGTCCCAACCTCAGCCTCAGCTGCACCTGAGAAATTGCTGTAATAAAGCTCCTGTTGGAAGGGTGGAGGAAACATCTCCATTTTATTTTTTTCCAAAGCAGAGGCACAAAGTCGTGTTTCCTGAAGAAAAAGTAACTGGATACCATCCTTTATCCAAGGGGTACAATGCATAGTGAAATGCAAATGAATGAGAGTAGGACAGAGGCTTTTGATACTACATAAAAAACAGTGTTTCTTAAACAAACACAAAACCCAAAACCATGATCCAAAAAATTTTAAGTTAGTCTGACACAACTAAACCTGGCAGGTGCACGGTAATTTCACCAGAGTGTGGTTTTATAAAGAAGTGTTTAGGTTTCTTGTGCAGGAAGACCTCTGATAAAAACCTTACAGAGTGGGCTAGGTGTATTTATTAAGATTTTAGTAATTAAGATGAAACCAAAATGACTTCAAGACAAATGAAAGACATTCTACTCTCCTTGAGTAAGGCAAGAGCAATCCTTAAGACTTCTGATTAAAGAACTTGGCAGGAGATTTGGCGTAAAACAGCAGAGGAATAAATATGGTTAGAGGAAGATGAACTACTTGCAAATGAACTTTTTATATAATCCTGATAGGTTGTGCTGTGGAATACTGTGGTAGTGGTTTTCAAAAGACAGGGTAGATACCATTGCAAAATTTCTATTTATTTTTTAAATTCAGTAGCAGTCTTTAGGGAAAGGTATGATCCTATAAGCTACTGCAATTAAAAAAAAACTTTTCTCCCAGAAACAAAAAACAAATAAGCAGGAATATTATACTGTGCAAATAGAATAACTGAATAACAATAAAATAACTTAGTAGCTTTCCAAAAACACTCTGAAAGAAGCAACTAAGACGCTTAAATAGGTGTTTTCCTATCCAGGTCCCCTCTGTACCTTACGTAAGTTTCACACCAAACAGACATAATTTCAAGTTTAAAAAAAAAATTCTTCAGAGTGAGGTTTTTGAAGAGCTAGAGCATGGCAGCTACTCAGCTTCCAGCAGCCCTGCTTCCTCAGATATTATTCCTACCCCTGCCCCTTTTTACCTGTAATACATGCAGGAAATGAGGTTATTTCTGGTAGTGGCTACAGTGGGCATTGAGTCCCAACACATTGTGAACCTGAACAAGTTGTTTCCTTTTAGAGCAAAGCTATTACATGCATAAGGTGATACCTGGAATCAGGCACGGATAAGTAGATTCTGATTCTTCGTAAGTCCAAACAAGAATTCCCTGTACAGTACAAGCCATGAAATAGTGAAAGCACAAACTCTTGTAGCAGTTCTACTTAAGATCCTCTTCTTCCTTGAGGACAGTTGTAGTCATGTGTCATTCACACTCTTAAGTTACTGCAGCAGTAAATCAAATTGATAGAAGGTGAACAGTTTAAATAAAATCTTTAATTGCTTATTTACAACAAAGGCAATGAGTTGGCAAATTGAAAATCATGATTTTCACTTTCTCACTATGTTCAGATACAGCAAGTACATACTCAGCTATAAAATATGCAGCCTAGTGAGTAAGGCGCAATATTTACATCACACTAGTACTGCAAAAGAAGCACTTAAGATGAATTTACTGACAGCCAGAAGTTAAACATTTATCCTGGAAATGCTAACAATGCTGAAAAAGAAACTTAAGATCTTGTCACTTAAAAAGTAGTGCTTTACTGGTTTGGTTGTTTTTGTCAGATTGCAAACATGCAGTAATAGTAAAAATCTGTTAATGGGATAAAAACAATACTCCTCTGACATTGTCAGGTTTTGCAAAATAACATTTTGATACAAGTGTACTGCTTCTTGGGCTGAAATCTAGTCCTAGTATCTCCAGTATTAGACTAGCTACATAGTTTTACCTCAGCAAAGGTCTTCTCTGGGGGAAAAAACAGCTATTACATTGTATCCAGGCTATACTAGAAGCACAATACAATCACACACAGACACGAATTTAAGAACACAAATTACTACAGAGACAAGATACACTGCTTTAACAGCTTAAAAAAAACTTAAGTGTTAAAGAACTTACTACAGCCCAAAATAAAGAAATCAGTTTTGTTTTCTACTTCCTTTTTGATATCCTTCATTCCCCCTCCATGTATTTTAAGGTAGTAACCATTATTCTTATTTTAGAAGGATAGGGAAAAGAATAGTCAAGGTAAAGTATTAATGCAAAACTTACCATCCTGGCTGTCTCTTCTGGATATAAAACACAAACTATGAGCTTCAAGGACAACAGATACACCAACCATATGATCTGGGCATGGACTTTGATAGCAAGGCCTGCAGGGAATGTTTTCTTTGTAGAGGTTCTTTACTGATGCTCTGTAGTAACTATCTTCATGAAGGGACTTGATTTAGCTATGTAGGAATGGGAAGAAGGTGGCATCTATACAGAAGCTATTATTTCACCCACATTCCATTCAGCATTGGGTATGGAAGTTAACCATCATTAAGACAAGCAAAGTTAACACAAACAGTTTTTGCTACTGCCCTCCTTAAATTACATTCTTGAAATTAAGCTTTCCCATTGCTAATAGTACTCACACTTCATTTTATATGAGCAGAGGAGTTTTTCCAAATGTTTCTTTTGCACTAATGAAATTCAATGTAATTTTGATATGATGTGGAAGCATTTAGCAGGTTAAGGAGAGGATGCTTAAATTTATGCAGAAACCTTTACACTGTGCGTGTTTCATATCCATGGGGTACTCACAGATGCTCACATCCATTATAGATTCTGGATTCAGATGTCAGTTACGGCCAGACCATATCTTCTTCCTGTCCATGCAGCAGCTTTTGAAGCTTTTCAACTTTCATCCTTAATAGCACATGTTAACAGGACACGTGTGGCAAGTATGTAATGACTCCTTGACACATTCAAAGAAAAGGCGAGTTTAACTTTTATCCAAAGCTTTCTCTGCTAAGTTGTTCTCTAGTTCAGGTGATTCCTCAGCATCCTGACTGGCAGAAGGGTTAAAAATCCCATCAACTGCAGGGGCTGTCGTCGGTGTTGTGAGAGGGGTCACAGTGTGTCCAAACCCCTGATAGTGACCCATGGGTGAAGATGGCATTGAAGAAGCATCAGAAATTGGGTCTTGAGTAGATGAAGACAGTAAACTTGTATGCTCATTTTGTTCATGATCCTCAGCAAAAAACATTTTCCTTGGCTGGCCCAAAACTGTCCTTCCTAGAATAATGCCAAATGAAAAGATTTTTTAATCATTCCAACACCAGTCTTTGAAGACATCAACTCTAAAACAGTCATGTTAAATTAGAAGATGAGTCTTCGTTTTGTATTGGTTTTACATGGGCATTACTAGTTTTAATAAATAAGAGGATGTCTTTCCATTTAAGAGAAAAACATAGTACGTTATTTACCTAACCTTTTCTTTTTAAAAGAAAAATTAAGAACTAGACTCTAAGTCAGTCAGGAATCCTGGACAGAGGAAAGTGCCAGATAAACCATGAAATCTAGGGATGCAGCTGCCACTGATTTGGTAATAGAATGTTCTCAGGATACTATAAAGGTGGGCAATAGTGTGACATGAAGCTGGAAATATAGATGCTGTTAAGAGATGGTAGAAATCTTGTCTGTCACTTACCAACATTTCGAACCTGTTCAGATATATCTGCCCTTAGATCAGAAATATCCCACATAGCAAGGAAGGAGTCAAAGCATGAGCCTTCTTCAGCTTCTTGAACATAAGGTTTATAGGAAAAACTGTAGTGATGTGCAATAGCAGCCAGAAACATCTCCACACAAATGATAAAATCCTGCAATGACAGAGACACTGACTTAATAATTCATAACTGAAGAAAAATAGTTCTGGGTTTCTTCTACAACTGGAAGGCTACAGTTACCCTGGGACACTGACAGTGGCTACTTTTCCACCAGGATATTCTTGGCAGCCTTCAGAGAGCCTGAGAGCTCTCTGAAGATATCTGTTTAGAGCAAGTACAGGACTTGCTTTAAACAGATATTTAACAAGCAGCAGCTCTACAATGAATACCTGCAAGAAGAAATGCCAGGCTATCCAGACATATTTCACTGGGGCACATTCCTTCTGCCCAATACATGGATACAGAAGCGTTGAGCATAAAGCTCACATGGGCTCATTGGCTGAAACTTAGCCCAGCTTAGAATAAAATCAGTACTAATCAAGCCTGTGTTAATTACATTGAGTATAATAATATTTCCTTGAGATCAGCTACATCATCTTACATATAACCATTCCTGCCCAGAAATAACCATCTGCTCCTACCTGTAAGCCTGTAGCCACAGCTTCCACACTTTGCCAATCCCAAGTGTGTTTCTCAGAAATAACACCAACTTTCACCAGCAAGGCAATGAGCACAGCCTGCCTATAAAGATAATTTATTTTAAGAAGTATTTGTATTAGAATTGTAACAGTAGTGCCAAAAATCTGATCATACAAAAGAAGAATCTTACAAAAAACCTTTCTGTTTATATACCTAGATTTTAAGGGGAGGAAACAAACTTAACAAGAGATGTCATTCACCCATGACCCTAAAGACCAACAGAGAAACAACCAAAGGGGAGTTTGTTGTTCCAGTCAGTCATTAGAACAAGTTGCTTCTCTTTCAGGGTATTGCTGCAGCTCAGAGAGTAATGCTCTGATAGTCAAATACACTCCCTCATTAGCAGCTAAGTGTGAGCAATGCTTAAACAGCAACTTTTATTTAACTTACAGTAACTTATTTGGAAAAGTAATTTTTTTTACTTTAAAAAGGAAAAACAAAATTTAGTTCTGAAATAACTGCAAGAGAAGATTCTAAAATAAGTTCTGTTCTTGAGAATCACCTTACAAAAGAGCAAGTCTAAAAAATAATCTTAAGTGAACAAGACTGCTCTGTCCAATACACTCTTCCCCTCACTGCAGCTCACTAAGGTTATGGGTAGATTTTTTAAGCCCTCTAACCTCAGTAACAAATCCAGCCTTTTTAGCTCTTTTACGATCCACCCTGAGAGCAAGAAGTAATGTGTAAATAATTCACTTACCAGAAAGAAACAAAAACTACCATCTTCACACAAAGGAACTTGCCAACAGGCTGGATAGGGTTGAGTTCCTCACGCAGTACTTTATAAAACAGCACCAGACAATACATGGCAAACTGACAAGGAAAAGAAAATGAATGAAAGCTTTCATATCCTTGTTTATTTTAAGAGGGAGTTGTTTTACACCATCTCAACAGTTAAAATATGATAGCATTTTTAGGTTGTATTTGTTTTTTTAAAAAAGAGACTTTGGATTTATGGAATCTCTGCCTTTCTGTTTTAAAGCACTTCTTATTCCTGACATTCCAGTCATTTCAACCAGGACACAGAAGTTTATACTGCTGCTGGGACTGTTGTCACAGCAGAAAGCAATTACAGCTCCTTCTGTGACAGTCACCCATCAAACACAGGGGTGGCAGAGGAGGACAGAATTTCCAAATGATCCCAGTTGTCATGCTGTTCTGACTCCTGCTGCTGTTGCCAAGAGAAGTAAAATCAATCCATGGACTCCAAAATGAAACTCTCAATTTTAGGGGCTGACATCTTACCCCAACATTATCTGACAGCTGAAAAGGTGTTGGGCAGGCCAGAATCTCAGCACTGCACACCATTTTAATTTCTTCCTGTGAGTGTTATCACCAGCTTTTTAACACAGAATTTTTAACATACTGATTCTTTGTATGTGTGCTTGGAGGAAGCTGTGGGGGCAAGTGGAGCCATCTCTTCTAGAGAGGGGCAAGTCTGCAGCTCTAATGCCTGGGCCATACCACCTCACCCATCTAATAATTTGGGGTAGAAAGGTGCTTGCTTTATGAAGCTTCATAGTAAAAATAATAAGTTTTAGATTATCTGGTTTTCCAGTGTTTTTCATATATAATATTTAACAGACAGCAATTCTGACTTACAATGGAAAATATTCTACCTGTAAGAATTACCAGACATTAACACAACCACTGCCCATAATTCACACAGGAAGATTCACGTAATACTGATGAATTCAAAGAGCAGAAAGATACTCACTAGTTGTGACATGTTGTTAAGTATAACCAGGTAAGTCCATGCATTGTTGAAGCTGAAGTTTCCTTCATCATACACTCCCACTAGTTCACAAATTCTGGAAGAATTTTTAGAGTTAATCACTATGGAGTAACAGATCACTTCCCTCAAGTGCTACATTTTCATTACATCAATCGACTCTTAGAATTCAAAACCTCTTCTGGCACTCAAATATGGGCACTGTGGGCCTGCACAAGAATCAGTTTACAACAGCATATATATATTTGTATATATATATTTATATATATATAAAATATAGAAATATTTATATGGATATTCATTGTGAGTAGCAACTTTTTCCACAGTCCCACAGAATTAACAGTAATGACCATCAATTCAAAGCTCATGAAATTAAGCTTTCAGCATCAGCATGCATAACTGTCTACTATTCCTTTACAACCACAGGCTATATGACATATATGAAGGCACACAGTCAAGCTTGTCACAGGCAAAATTTAATAAAATTTTAAAGGTTACATGAGACCTGTCTTTAAAAATACTTAATTGCTGAAGTCAATGTAAAAAATGTGGAGGAAAAATGAATCTAAAAATTAAGAGATTATAAAAATGTGTTTCCCACCCCAACAGTACTTCACATTCTATCCCACTGATTACAGAAGCTGGCATTAAGTATTTATTTCAATTCTGCAAATAGTCATTTACTATAGAGAAGTCATAAAGAAATCATAGGTTGATTCAAATTGTTGGGACCCATTTAGCATGTAACACCAGTCTGCTTTCAAACTGCCTTGATTCAATACAAAGGGCATGAAAATTCTTTCCAGTGTTACTCAGAATCACATCCTGAAGATCAATATTAATTATTTATCAGTGTACTTACAAAGCAATAATGGTA
>VZTH01014758.1:282836-378063 GCA_013397815.1 Aleadryas rufinucha | reverse complement strand
CCCCCCCGAGAGAGTTGGTGTGTTCCAGCAGACCCCCCCCGCCGCCGGCAGTGGGCTGTGCCGCGCGGAGCGAAGCGTTCCCGGCGCGGCTGGAGCTGAGGGAATGCGCGTCAGGGAGTATGCGGGAATGGCAGGAATGCCGGCTAAAGCAGAGGCACTGCTCTAACTGCACTGCTCAGCACGGCCCCTGCCCTCAAACGCCTCCCCTGGGAGCAGCCCGGGGTGAGCAATCCCCTGGAGAGCCGCACCTCACAGTTCCAGGAGTGGACTGCGACATAACCGAGACGTGATGAGTCCAGCGGGCACACCAGTAATGCAAAATTAAGCAAAATAGGTGTCAAACTTCAACTATTTGTTGAACGTTTATTTTTGTGTTTTGGGAGTGCCGTGTAAAAGCTGCTAAATTGCCAGCTAAGCCCGTAGCAGTCAGTGGCAAACACAGGCCCCCCGGTGAGGAACTAAATTAGGACCGCGGGTGATAACGCTGCCAAATGTCCCGGGAACTGCAGATCCAAATTCTTGGAAGGAGGCAAACGCAGATTTTACTTCGAGGCGTCACTAAGACGTATGCTGGAAGACACCCAATGAATGGAGAGGTACTAAGGAACAGGATCTCCTGTTTCTGTGAAAAAGTTGTAATTGACATCTAAGAGAAGGGATGAACAGAGTTTCCCAAGTGTTGTATGGGTTGTCAGTGAACGAGCAGCACTGTGTGGCACTAATTCCATCTCCAGAACACACATAATCTTCCTGGTTTTCAGCGAGAAGCTACTTGTGAAATACTGGTAAAAACCAAACTGACAGAGTTCACTTTCACTAACTATTAAGGCTTCTAATACCAGAGAAAGAGTAACAAAGCTGCTCCCCAAAACCTGGAGATAACAGCTGTACTAGCAGCATTCCCTGCTACTGGAAAGACTGATGTGAATTATTGTTGATGTCAATCATTATGTACATTCTGCTCTCATGAATTTCAAATTTATTTAAAAGAGGGTTATGTCAAAACATAATAAACGGGGATTATTCCTTAGTATATGGAACCCTATAAAAAATTAACTAAATTAAAATGGCAAAGAAAATGGACTATTTTATAATTGTGGTTGGAAAACTGTGCAGTATTTATTATTCATGAATTATATTTTTATTTGTATGCCATTTGTTTCATAGGTTTCGTCATTTTTTGTTCCTACTTTGTGTTATGCAAATGCAGATGCATGGTGATAACCAGGCTGTCCCTCTTACCTGATCATAATTTCCCTGTGAGGTGGACAGTAAGGACTGAATTCAAATTCTCATACCGTGAAAAATCCCAGATTTTCCCCCACTTATGGTGGTCTTACTGTCAGCTCTTTGATATCACATCCAACAGCACAAACCTGATTAGTTCACACTCCACTCTAGTGCTTACCTACACCACCAACCTTTCCAAAGCATTTTTATTTCATTTTATTAAAACTTAATGACAGTTAAAAACTCAGTTTAATTTCTTTTTTCGTTTCCATCATTAGTTCTCTGTCAGAGGGCTGTCATCAGTTCTAAGAAAGTGATCTTTGTTACGGAAATGCTGCCACCGCATTCTGATCACTTCCTTGTTTCTTTTGTGGGTGATCATGGAAGAAAGTGAGTTGGTTTTGGATCTAGAAGCATCTGTAAGCAGTAGTTCGGCTGGTAGCTTTAGATGCAGCTTCTTTGTTCACTTAGTCACTCAGATTTGTGCATGTTAATTAGCTGGGGACTTTTTAGCTATCTCCACAGGTCCCTTCAAACCTCAGCCATTCTGATTATGGCATTCATGGGAGTAAAGTTGCTGCCACAATAATCTGGTGACATAATATGGGGGGAAACTTGCCATTCAACACGTCTACAACAAAACTTTTCAACTCTGATGGAGATTGTAGAAACAAATTCCTCCCATACCCCATCATCTGTGAAGAAACAAAACTGTCATGTGGACTGTGACCAGAGGTCCCTTCCGACTAAAAATTTTTTCATTAAGCATAAAAATATATTTAGTTACAGCAAATAGCATTACCTGAAGAGCACCTTTTCTCCTTTACCTGTTACGCGTTTTTCTGTTGCGAAGTTAATAGATTTTTACTGAGAATTCTTTATGTTATCTGTTTTATTTACGGCAAAGATTCCTGAACTCAGGTATGTAAATTATTCTGGAAAATAATCTGGCCTGGTAGAGAAGTAGGCAATACTGTTGCTTAGGTTGTACCTGCTGTAACAGCCACTGTCAATGCTCATTTGGAATATGTTTGGGGACTGACAAAAAACCCCTCTGTTATCTCTCACCTTGGAGCTACAGCTTTAAAACACAGTAGATGTACCCAGCTGGGGTTGCTAACAAAATGGAGAATGCTGGAGCCTCTCCCTTCTTTTACTCCCCTTCTCAGGAGAGAATATGTGAGACCTGCACATGTTCCTCAGCGTTACAGGGAATGATGGATTCGCCTGTAGGTGGGGCACAGGGACTATTTCTGTGCAGGTTTTCCTCTCAGCCAAATTAAGACGTTAGCACTGCCAGTAGCACATCGAACATGAGTCAGGCAGCAGAAGACTGTGAACTAAAAAATGGGGATCCTTTTAACTGAGTTCTGATTTTTGAGCCTTTGGAAAAGCCACATATTAGTAGCAGAAAATCTGTTTCTCGCATATAATGATTTTTAACACTTTAACCATGAACAAAATACCAAAAATTTATCAGATGATAAAATTGCCCTGGCACAACTGAAACTGATTCAAGAAGGGGGAAGAAATATGTGAACCCAAATACGGAAGGGTCACTGCCTTTCTTCCTTCATGGTATCAGGTTCTGCTGCAAAAGTGTGCTTTCTTCTGATTATTACAGATGTTCAGCAGGCAAATTATAGAATCGATTGGAATAGAATAGAATAGAATAGAATAGAATAGAATAGAATAGAATAGAATAGAATAGAATAGAATAGAATAGAATAGATTATTTCAGGTGGAAGGGACCTACAACAATCATCTCCCTGACAACTTCAGGACTGACCAAAAGTTAAAGTATGTTATTAAAGGCCTTGTCCAGACACCTCTGAAACACTGACAGGCCTGAAGCATCGACCAACTCACCAGGAATCCTGTTCCAGTGTTTCACTCCTCTCTTGGTAAAGAAATGCTTCCTGATGTCCAGTCTAAACCTGCCCTGATGCAGCTTTGAACCATTCCCAGCTGTTCTATCACTGGATACCAGGGAGAAGAAATCAGCATCTCCCTTTCTGCTTCCCCTCCTCAGGACACTTTAGAAGAGGAAGAGGGTCAGCCTCTGTTTCTCCAGACTACACAATCATGGAGTTCTTAGGTGCTCCTCTTAAGATGTCCTCCCAGCCCTCCTTTTACCAAAAATTCAGCTTATGGAGCCTGTTAAGGATACAGCACTCCATTCACAGGCCTGCTTCTTTAAGAGACACACGTCACCTCATCTTTCCTGTGGAAGTTATGAATATGACAATACCAGAGAGTGAGAAATATGCTGAAAGGTTTTGCAGCTAAGCAAAATTGTCAACTTACCTGGGAGAAAACACTTTGAAGATTTTCCATGTGGGTATCCCATACTTCACAACCCTCCCCAAATAAAGTCATTTAAAAATCTCTAAATGGGGCTATTATAAAATGTGGCAGAGTTAAACAGCATTTTCTTTCCATTTTCTCTTGATTTTTGTCCGTCTCAACAGACACCTCTCTCTCTGATTGTGCTGCATGTTTGACTGGCAATCCCGCACATTAAAATACTGTACTAGATGCATTTTTGATGAGTAAATATATAGTTTTATCGATTAGCTAAGTACTTAGTAACATGCTCATATTACTAAGCTCTTATTTCCCAGGTCAAGCTGCCCAGATGAAACTGAAGTTGTTTTTTCCTGTTGGCAAAGGAAAACAAAAGAACAGACTACACTACTATTCATTGTATGTTCTGCCTAAAATTGGTTAAAATTATGCATATTCAGAAGCACGTTTTTGCTTCCAAGATATATGGAAACAATTGTAAAATCTTCTGTGTTCCTGACTTATCTCAGTTTTATTAATTGGCACATACTTCCAAATTCCTAACTTCATTCTTTGTTGTTTCATGTAGGGAAAGAAGAAAAGTGCATGCACTGAAGGATGCCACAAGAGTATTTATGCAGCTGCGACTGAAGTATAGTTTAAAAACCAAGGAATAGTGTGAGTACCCACTAGGATGTGCTGTTGGCCTAAAATTGAAGTCCTGCTATTTAAGAAACCGAAGTTTCAAAATTCTCATGTGTGATGTAAACATAACCCCCACAGTATTCTCATCATTGGGAGATTTCAGAGAAGACGTACAAAATGCAGGGTTTTGTAAGAAAAGGCATGTGGTGGTTGAATTATAGGCAGATTCTCCTATCATGTAACTATCCTTAGCAGGCATACTCGAAGTGAGAGTTTCCTAAAGGAGTGTCACAGCCATGACCATATTCAATTTATTCAAAATCTAACATTAGAACTTGTACAGCTGGAAATTTTTTTTGGAAGGTGTGGTCTCTGTGCTAAGACCTCCTGTATATATCACATATATATGCAGTATATATGTAACACCTTTATACACACACAAAAAAAAGTGTTCTATAATGAATTACTTGTAGTTTTGGTGGTTTTGCCTCTAGTGAATGTAAACACGTATCAAACAGTGTTCAGCTAAGATTTGTGGATTTAAACTGCTATACTGAGTTACTGGTTGTAAAAGAATGTACATTTATCAAGATGTAGAGTTCTGAAAATTGATATGATGGAAATACTTGATACATGGTTGCTAAAGCTTGTAGTTTGTCATTTAAATAATACTGACATGTTTTATCAGTTATGATACTTCAGTCTGGAAATGGTTTCCTATGTAGGAATTTTCCAGCACTTGCAACTTTATAGTGGCAAACATACTCTTAAGCTGTGTATGTAGAAAGTAGATTGATAAGATGTGCAAGAGAACTTAGGGAAGGGTCTGTTTGAACTGTTCAAACCCAGAATGTGATATGAAGGCCTTGGTAGCTGGCAGTCCTTTCACGCCAGCAACAGCTCCTGCAGACACCCAGAATTCTTGAATTCCTTCAGCAACAAAGGGAGAAAGAGTCCTCCTATTTTTTTTCTTCTGGATTTTCAATCCTAAAAAGCATAACAGGAGTGTAAAATGTTAAAGATTCCTAAAATGCTTCAATGTCAGTATAGTACAGACAGTGCTGCCAGTGGTAGTGATTAAGTGACCTAATAAGCCTTTTCTTTAATATGAGTGATTGTCTAACTGATGCATCAGGCTGGCACAATAATAGTCTTTCCAGTCATTCCTTTCTAATACCAGACAAAAGCTGGGTTTTACTGAAGGTCAGTTTTGGTCAAGTTTTCTCAGTTCTTTACCCATCAGTGTTGCTAATGCCAGTCCACCAGAACTGAAACGTAGTGCTGCGAAGTTTTGTGTATACTTTGAAAAATCCCCAATGTACAACATGAACCACTTTAAAAGAAAAAGGCCTTGGTCAATTAAAACGTGTCAACATCACAACTGTTCCTTCTGAAGTGTAGGATTTTTTTCTCCTTCTGAGAGCCATGAACTAAGTTCTAGTCTGAGAGCCAGGAATTCCTCCATTCTCATTCTAGCACTGACTCTATTGTAGCCTATGGCAATTTATCACATTTTTTTGTGTATGTAAAATGGAGATATTTGCCCAGGGGCAATATGAAGATTAATTACTCAATATTTATAAATCGTTCTGAAAATCAGCATTATGCAGATATTATGATTATTTCTGAGCTGTGGATTCTAATCTGGGATGAGGCCCAGAAAAGGACATATACAACTGATGCTCAAGTCAGGTGGAATTTAGATGCCCTGGGTCAAAATTGCAGTCCTAAAAATGTTTACACATCTGCCATGAAACCCTGGAGGTTCATAAGGTTGAGTGGAAGCTCAGGGACTTTTTATTATGAGGTGCATTACGTACTCCAGCAGTGCTCATTCATGCTCTCAAAGGTACTTAAGTCCTAATAGGACTGAGCAGCCTTGTAATTAACTCAGGCTAATGCCCAGTAGGTGTTCAGAAAAGAGGCATTCCTCTGCATGTCTCCCTGGAGAGTCCAATCCAGTAGGTGAGCTCTGAAAATGCTGGCCCCACCGTGGAAAAATGTTTCCCTTCAGACTGCAGCTCAGTGCTTAGTACAGACAGAAATAGGGATGAGGTCCAGGTTCAATTCCCTTGTCTGTCTCAAAGGATCCAACCCCTCCCTCGGACCATGCTTTAGTCAGCAGGCAGAAGATGTTTTCATACGTAGGAAGGATTCTCTCCTCTTCAATTCCACTTTCCAAAGAAAGTACTCACTATTCACTGCCAGCATTTAAGTCTTGCAGTTATGGTGGTTTGGTGAAAAAGAGGAATTATTGTGAAATTTTACAGAAAATAGAGAAATATTCAGTTCTGGAGAAGTACAAAAATAGTTGTAGGAGCTGGGACTAGAACCTATTGCTCTTCAGTGAGTGCCTGCTCTCTGTACCACATGATGACTTTGTGGGTGCACCAAATGCAAAAAATGTCCTCCATGCTCTGTATAAATACCCTAAACTCTGGATTCAATTATGCAGGCCAGGAAGATGAAAATCAGATGGTGTGGTACTTGGCTGTGCAGTGCTTTGTTTTCTTCCAGATCTGGCCCAGGTTCAGCCATAGGGATCTGTCAAATATAGAAGGAACAGACTCTTCCTCCCTTTCTCTCTTGCCTTGTTTCTCTGTTTCTCTCCAGGCTTGTGGTCGGTCCTTAAAATGAACAGACAAGAAACATAGTCTGAGCCTGACCTTTTTCTCCAGAAGTCAAAGGGAAAAGTCCTTGTGATGTTCATTAAATTAGAATTGGGCTCCAAGTATTAATGGAAGAAGATTTTTGGAGACGTTTCCTGTATCGATACCCATTACCTAAAACTCCTGCATTTCTGCTCTGATTTCTCTAAACTGCTATTCCCACTAAGTCAATGCCTGCCTCAATACTTTAAAACAACTTAATTCAAAAGCAATTTTATAGTGATTTAAACTCAAATGCTCTGAGATCTGGTCTGTTAAGTGACTGAAAAGCCAGCTAAAAAGGAGGAAAAGAAAAATAAATAGGGTTTTCTTTCCAGAATACATGCATGATTGTGCTTTTATCCTTGCAAGGATATGTTTAGCAAACATATTTGTAACAGCTTGTGTCTATGACTAGGTAGTCATCATGGCACAAAATTTTGAAGGCAAAGTTTTCACTTGTTGAGAAATGTTGGTGTAAAGACACACAAAGAGTTGGAGATGCAAATGGACTTTAATCCCTGCCAACATGTAAACAGCGATGTGACTGAAAGACAGACTTCACACTAAATAAATTTCTACATATCTACAGATAGATAGATAACTATTAGTAGAAAAAAACCTCAGTTTTTCAATAATCAGGAAAAACCATAAGCCCAAATATTTTCATTCTAAACCAGCATTTTTGTTTAAACATGATAATATTAGAGGCTTTTTTATTCTGTACTGAAGCCTAGAAAAATCCATGAAACAGACTGAAACCCCCTGAACTGGGCCCCTGGAAAAAAAAAAAAAAAGCAGCTTTTCCATATTTTAAAGTGGCTTTTTAGGCCTCCCGAGTCTTTCTGGCACATCATTCTCAGACCCTTATGGACTGGGATGCTGCCAAACAGCTTTTTTCCCACAAAACTTTAATAAACTTTGAGTGCTGGACAGAAGAGTAGTGCAATTCCCAAAGAGAGATTTCACTACAGGATTCCAAAATGTGTACAATATAGAAGCTAGCCTCTGAATGAACCCAGCAATGCTTTTCCTTGGATTTCTTACAAATACAAGAAATGCAGTTCTGTGTCTTACACTGGTTTAGCATTTTGCTTTTCTCGTACCATCGACATGATTCCTAATGCTGTTTTGTAAATTAGATGTGCTTATTCTAATCCAAGTATACTTTGATTTTGCCAGACATTAAGCCATACTTACATTTACCTACAACCACATGAAAATATTTCCAACTACAAAGTATTTAGGCACAGAAGAAGAAATGTACAGGAGGTGACAAAGAAAGAACTACAGCAAAAAAATTCCCATTAGTCACCTCAGACTCCTAGCCAGTGCTACAGCTGCTATTGCAGTTGTGGGCAGGAACACTGAACCTGATTGTTTCAGTTAATTTATAGAGTGTTTATACATCAATACACATCGATCATTTATGCAGCAGGGGATCATTATCACGAGCTTGGTCCTGTTTCTGAGCCAGCATTCCCAGGTGCATGTGAGCACTCCTGTAGATTTGACTGGAAGTTGCTTTCACATAATTCAGAAAAAAAATTTTGAGTCAAATGGTTAATTCAGCTCTGAAAGTCACTCTGACAATATCTGAAAAAAGACATTGACTCACTTTTTAATTTTCTGGTCCTTATCCTGCTTACTCAGGCAAAGCTTCCACTGACTTCCAAGAATACAGTTCAGCACGTAAACCAGCAGTTATTTCCAATTCAGTGTGAGCTTAGCTAGACTAAAGAGAACATAATTACATAGGTCCAAAAGATAAATTCATGGAGGAATACCCATCATTTACCCAAAATGTACTGATTCTCACCTCTGTTTGGTGAAGGCTTGGGCACTCTACCAGGGAAGTGTTGTTGTATCCTTATGCTGTCCTTACATCCTTCCCTAGGTGCCTGCTACGGATCCTTATGAGTGACAGGAAGGTCTGAGTCAGGATAGCTGCTCTGGTTTTTAGATCCTTTTGATCACTAGCACAAAGAGAGACTTCTCAAACATGTACAAAACAGAGCTGGTCAGGAATGTGTTAATTTTACATGGAGAGTTTTAAACTAATCTATTTTTATAGCATTAGTTTTTTCCTGTACAATTTCTTAAACAATTACTTTTACTGTTGAAGGACCTCTCAAGAAATGGGCTTGTTCACTTCCTAAACTTTATGCTACCAAAACTGAATGTTTTAAATCACAGTTGTGCAGTCTGAATGCAATTATTTCACATATAATCACACTACAGTCACATATTAAATCCTTACCTTGTGACACTTAATATCTCCATGTATTAATCCCAAAATGCACTTCTCTTTCTTATGCCATATTTCAATTGCAAACACGACACTTACTTGGTGATCACAGTCACCTGGAGGTCTGTTTCCAGGATTCCACCTTCCCATTAGAGAGTAGCTTCTGAATATCTTCTTTAGATCTATTTTCCTTTTTCACGAATTGATGCCATTTATCTTCTGTCTATATTTATCTTTTTAGACTTTAATCTGTTCCATGATGTTATTATAAAATTAAATTGATTTACTTACTTGTTTATAGCAAATCCTTCATTTTCTAAATCCCTTTGGGTTTTTTTTTTTAAAGTAATGCTTCTGAAAGGTGTCAGGCTGATTGTCCTAGAACATAAATTCTCCAGCAATTCTGGATCATGAACAATACAGAAGGAACTGTAAAATCCCAGACTGTGAAATTCCACACATTGCTTTATTAATACACTTCAAGTTTGACTTGAAGGGACTTTTCCTAAGCAGTGTTTATATTAGTGAAATTTCTAATGCAGCACTCCTGCAACTCCACAGATAAAAACTAATGCTTTAGGTTTGGGTTTTCTTTATTTTTCTTATAAGAATGCAGTTTTGGGGCAAGAAGCTAGTTTGTGTTAGATTCCTCTTAAAGGATACATTTTTTAATTGGAGTCCAGAAGAGGCTTTGTGGTTTTTTGTTCCTTTCTTAAAATTCATAACACAAATCATGACTGCGAAAGCTACACTTGATCTAGTTCTGAATTAATTCATTTGGGTACCCGTAACCACAAATTGCAGTTGCATGTCATAATGTTTGCTGTGCTGCTGAGAAAAGTTTGGGCTCTCTAGGCTGAGCTTTTTGTCTGTGTAGCAGGATTACAAATATTGAATCTAGATTAAAATTACTTTGGCTGTGTCTGTTTATATCTGGAGTTTGACAGCTCTGAAATGAATCCATTGCAAATTAGACATCAAAATCTTCTATACCATGTGTATCTAAAAGTTGAAAATGCTGCTTATTACTCTTAGTGTAAAGGCTGCATAAAACCTTTTGCTTCCTTGATGTGAAATAGAAGTATTCATCTCTTTATTGATTATGATTCTGAAGAGACTTTGAGAGAAAAGTTGTGGAAAATTGATAGAAAGCCTTTCCTAAAGATGGAGAACTCATTTCGATACAATTTTGAATTGGTTTTCCTTTGTTAATTTTTTGCTGTTTTCTATGATCACATGCCCTAAAACTGTCACATTTTGATCACTTTATCATCAGGAACTACCTGAACAGTTCAAAGTATGTTCACATTGGAACTTTTGTTATAGGGCAATAATACTTAAGGCCAGTTTTAGGCCTGGATAACATTAAAATCTGAAGGAATGGAAGCAGTCAAGAGTTCAGCGTAAGCTAATTCATCCTGCTTATTAGCAACAGTAAGTCAACAATAAGAAAGGATCTCAGAGAGAAGGAAAGATAATATAATTGTTGTCAGGGGCAGACTGTAAGCACCAAGTGATAGAAATTGGAATTTTAAACTTCCAATTTCTTTAACTTGTACATTACACTATTTAGAGAACGTTTCTCTTAACTTTGAATTTGCAGAGTTCTCAGGGTTCTATAGTGTTTGGATATTAAAAACTGGTTAACACTGAAAATTTCTTGCAGGTCACTGCTCATCATCAAACTTGTAGGACTAAACATTACAAAGTTGCATTTTTAGTGTTCCATAAAAATGCTTTGCAGCCTATGTTGCCATGGGCTTGCAGAGCATAGTTTTGGAAAATAAATTATTAAAGTATTTATACAGCAGGCAGTTAAGGCAGCATTTGGAATAGATTTTCTGCTCCCTGGTGAGCCCAAAATTGTTCTTGAATTGTATTGTTTGTTTATTTGGGTTGGTCACTCCTTTCCATTTTCCATCCTGGCACCCACTGTAACAAATTGTTGCTAACACGTCTGGAACTGTTAACCAGTTCTGTGGGTAGCATGGCAAGTCAAAGTGACCTCACTTGAACTAAGACATAAGCTGTATATTAAATTAGTTATCTGTATTCAGTTTGGAGACTCAACATGGAAGAAAGTAATCTACTATTACCAAGTGGATCTTTATAAGAAATGTGTCAGGTTGGCTTAGTCAGAGAGTGCTCCTTTTCTTGACATCTAATTATTTTTCATGTAATACATTTTCCATGTTATTTTACTTGATTGTTTTATTTGCATACAGAGCAATGTTTATGAAATCTCATCCCTGTGGCAAAAAAACTGCAAAGTGGGAATGGCTGTACATGAGAGTTCTCATGCAGTGTTTAGCTAGTGCAAACTGTGTTTTCCCAAAGCCTAGAAAATACATCCCTAGAACAGCTAAATATGTAATCAGCTACAGAAGATGAAATTTTCTGAAAGGAGGCAGATCCCAAAGGCCTGCAAATCAGGAGAATTGTAAGGATTTTCAGCTTGGCTCAGCAAGGTAAGCTCCTATAGAAATACTTTTGTATATTTCAAATTCTTTGAAAATTTACAGCATGGTACATCCCCTGCAGTAATAAATATCGATCCTGTGATTCCTCTGAAATAGGATCACTCCATTTTTGAGACATATGTGCTCATGCTATACTATGTCCACATTGATTTCAGTGTAGGCCAGAATTGTTTCAGTAAAACTGATCTGCGTAATTGCAGCAGGCATGTCAGGGATACAAAATGTGAGGATATTCCAGCCAATGGTACTTTTCCAATATCTGCCTGAACAGTGAGGAGGACACAGCAATAAGGACATTGACATAGATTATTCCATTAATATCTGTGCAATAATTGGTTTAGGGAAGAGTCACATCTTGGAGGAAGGACAGGATCGGGGCAATACTCCAGATTTTCAGAATATCAGTGTTCTACAATGAGGATTGCTCCTTGCAAGTAGACAATATTCCTTTTCTTCTGTTCTGTCTCTGTTGGTGGAGTGGTGTGAGGGGAGAACCCTGTTACCTCTGACTTCTTCTATTAAACTGATTTTATGGGAAACAAAGTATGCCAAGGCTTCTTCTCCTACCTGAGCATATGAGATGATAATTTCATAATTATTCATCCAAGCCCCACAGAATCTTTTACTTCTCTCCTGCTTCACTGTAGTGGGCTTATTTACATTGCCACAGTTACCATTCCAGTGGGCTCCATCACACATTCTG
Source organism: Aleadryas rufinucha (assembly GCA_013397815.1). Lineage (NCBI taxonomy): Eukaryota > Metazoa > Chordata > Aves > Passeriformes > Aleadryas > Aleadryas rufinucha. The sequence goes on along the minus strand of VZTH01014758.1, from coordinate 365,823 downwards.
ACTGTAATCCCAGTCCTGATGAAGTCAGTAGGTTCAGTATTTTATCCCAAGTTACTACTTGAAACTTGAGACTATTTTATTGTCTGGTTTTAATTTTGATTGTGGTCTTACACTGTTAAAGTAAATGGAAGAGAAGATCTGTTTGGAGGGGGTGTTATATTAATAATGCACTTTATATGGAAGAACAACCACTGTTTAAAGTTCTGCCAAGCAAATTCTCATATATACAAATGATCATAAAAAGGAACTAGTTCAACACTGGATTCCTTGATTTGGAGTGGGCCTTGGTATTGCCATTGTTGCAGTTCATTTGTGGTACAGGAAAGCCAGAACATGCTGGATTTTATGAAAAATGTTTGTTGATTTTTTGGAGTGCAAGAAGGCAAACTCAGTAAGCATCTCCCTTTCTTCACAATTATCTCTGATTTTGAGATGTGTGTTGAAACTAATACTTTAGAGAAATATTTCAGGGGAATAAAAGAATCCTGCAATGTAGAGTTATGTCTTCCTAATCCCCAGAATTTACACATATTTTATATAATGGAACATAAAGATTTATAGCCCTTGCAGTATTTTATTCCAGCTCATGAAATCTGGACTTTCTCATTACTCCTGTAAACACTCTTACTTGAATTACCAGAAGTGGTATGGTTTCTTCTTTACCTATTAAAAAAATCAATGTATTTTCCACTAGGAGTACTGAACTGTAGTATTGATTTGTCCCAAGACTATTCTCTTAATTTTCTGTTTAAAACTTGAGTGTAAAAATTTGTGACTTTTCTGGTACTGTGGTTTAATTGTGCTTCCGTATTGGAATATACTGTGTATCTGGAGATGAATGCTTTATTAACACTGTGTAGATATTAGAAAGAAAGCTAATCCAAATGTATACTTTATTCAGAGGCAATACCAAGGAGACCACTGTACAACAATTTTAGAGGGGAAAAGACAAAAAAAACTTTAGACACAGACATTTCGATAAATGTGAAATGTGGCTACAGGATGGCACAGTGGTGTAATGATGGATTTCTAATCTTCCTCTCTGTTTAAAACATGTAGCAGGAAGTATGTTCTCTTGGATGGCTTGGTAGTGCTTCTCATTAATTGTTTTGGATACTTGATTCAGTAACTTGTATTCTCAATATTTTTACTTCGAAGGGCTAAGAGTGAGATTGAACTCAAGGCCCTATTCTGAGATGCACCAAATCATTGATTTCAGAGCAGTTTGCAGACACTCAGTTACTCTGAGAAATGGGGGCAGAGTGCTTCTGAAGTTCAGATTGGTTTTGGTTTTTTTCCTTACCAGTTGTAACACTTGCTCTGTTGAGCTGTATTATTGTAATATTAAGCTGCTGTAACTAACAGGACTGCAAAGCTGTGACTCAAGCCATAGCTCAGTTCAGAAGCAGTGGTGTTTGTACAGGGGAAAAACTGATTCTTAGATGAGATAGTAGAGGTCAATTCATTTCATCTTCCTTTAGAGAAACTGGAGATGACCTACATTTTTTTATTTAGTTCATATCTTCCTTTCCCACACTGGGACTAATGATAAGCTGTGTTTCTTTTAGAACAACATTTTAAACATGCCTGGTTTTGGTGTCTTTTTTTTTTTTTCTATGCAACTCGAGAGCTGTTCCTGGTCTGTAAACTCTTTATGTGTCTTCTTTTACTCTGATTTTGGTGATAATTGCCTTTATTTAGTCTTTGAAAGAGTGAGGAGTGTAAATTAGGAATACTTTGCTGAGCCAAGCTTTGCAGCACTGATTGTGTGGAAGAAACTTTGCAAGGCAATGTTAGCATGCAGTCCTGGTATTTCTTCTAATGAAAATGCGTGCTTTGCCTCAGGGACGTTTGAGCAGGAATCTGTTCATACAAATGCAGCAGAATTTGAATTTGTACCATGTCTTCTCACACACTGAAACCCATAAGGCTTCACAGAATCAAATTATATGTAACAAGATTGCAGTAAACATGTAAATGATGAAAGAGAGGCAGGAAAAAAAGAAAAAAAGCAGCAAGTAATTCCACAAGCAAGGGAACTGAAAAATACTGGCTTCCAAGAATTTGTGGGTTGTGGTTTGATTCTCAGATATCTTACAAGTTGCATGCTCTGATCAAGGCCTTTTCTACATCTTTAATGTTTATAACATCTTTCTATGAAGTGAATTTATTGAGTATGCACAAACTACATTTCTGAAATTTTCTGGACAGAGCATGGGTAGAATTTTGTTCTTCCTCCCATGCTGCAGTTCTGGTGAAATTCTCTGTAACTTCTTAATGATGATAACTCTGTTCTGTAAAATTTATTGAAATAGGGTAGGGGGTTCATAGTTGGTTTGGAAGGACGGAGGGAAAGACAGGTAAACACCTGAAACTGACTGTATTAAAAGCAAAAATAAACTTATTCAAATCTGAGAGTCGCATAAATATCTTTTCTCAGAACTAATGGTTCTGTCAGGTGAGATTTTTGATGAACTATATAAGCACTTTTTTTAATGAACAGGAGCTGGCTAAGTCAGGTCTGAAGCACAGAGTTTTGTATGTAAATAAATAAATGCAGATATAGATATAAGTAAAAACCCATGTATGCTGTCTCCTTGAAGCAAATAAGTATAAAATATATCACAGAGGAAATGTTTAGTGAGGTAGTTTGAAAAAATGCATACTGAAAACAAGGAGAACAGCTGTATTCCAAAACTAAAGAAAACTCTGCAAAGTGTTTGAAGTTAAGATGAGAGACTGTCAATGAACTTTTACACTGAGTGGACTGACAAGAGTTGGGAATTCTGAAGTCCACAAAAAAAGATTAATGTGACCATTAAATGGATTTTGATTACAATGAACAGATGTTACAAGAAGTTTATGAAGTTAATCTGAAACTTGTGGAATCGAGATCCTGTTAGCTGCAGAGAAAAGCTAGGCTTGGTTCAGTTGAGAGGAATGCAAACAGCAGGCATAAAAACATCTATAGCATAAGAGTACGATAGAAGGATACTTGTTGTGGAAAGTTGTTCTAATGCAAAAGAGAAAGCAGCTTCTCTGTGACACCAGAATTATGGAATCCTTTTGCTGCTTCTTTTTGAAAGACAGCTTTTTCAGAATTGATGGTAGATACTGGACCAGGAGGAATATTTGCCATTCTCAGTGGGAAGAAGAGGAGAGAATTTAAAAAGTACCTTAATAAGTTTATCAGAAACATTTTCCCCCCTCACTGTAGCTGCCACATCACAACATCCTTTGTCCTTACAATTGATTTGTGAGTGGGAGGAGCAGGCACCAGTAAAAATACAAAAAGCAAACGTGGCAAAAGTATGAGACCTCCCAGGACCTCACTTGTCACTGTTACTTAGACTCTCTCTATCCTTCCACAGGCTGGAGAAATGGAATGAGGATCACCAATTATTTTTTTGCAGGTTCTGATCCCTAAGTAAGCTCACAAAAATAATTTTAAAGGATTCTAAAAAGTACCTCTCACTTCTGTTAGATAATTTACTCTCTTCTTTTCGTTAGTTAAAAAGTTTTGTATTTTTTAATGCTGCTGCTAAGGTCAGTCAGGATTATGAGGAGTAGGAGGATAGTTTTTCCGTCTAGGCTGAAGTGGTTTAAAAGATGCTTTGTGTGTGCAGGTTCATGTATCTCTGCCACATAACAGAGCCAACTCTTGGGTTGAAAGCAATAGATGTTGGAAATGTCAGTGCTGGAAGGAAAACTTTTAAGTTTTCATGATTCTTGGTTTGCATCAGTGCTTGTAAAGCATAAAAGTGACCCATTTCACAGACTGCAACTTTTGCAGGTAGATGGGGCTTTTTTGGTAGAAGTTAAGAACCCTAAACTGACCTAGATTGTCTCTATTGCTCACTGCCTTTTGTAGACAGGTAGAAATAACGTCTCTGAGCAATCACATTACTGGTTTGCAGGTGTGTGAAATTTTTTGGTTCATCTAACCTTCAGATAAATAGCAGAAAAGGGGAATGCACGCCAAGCTTTCTCCTGCCTTGAAATAAAGAAGGAGCAATTTCCAATTTAAATCCATTCCTCATGTCTTTTTTCTGTTTACCTTTATCATCTCCTCAATACATTCTGTCAAAGGAGCAGGGAAGGTTTCAGGATGTAAAGGGACTCAGTAACTCAGTCTTCTCAAAGGAGATCATTGTCACTCATTTACTATGATTTCTGATACAGTTTGAGGATGAAATGTTTTAAGTAAAATTCAGCCAAGTCTCATTCCATACCATGCTCTTAGGCACTACCACAGAGCACTGTCAGAAGACTATATTCAAGTTTATAACATATGAACATAAATTTATATGTATTTATACACGCGTATATGTCACAGAGACAGAAGCACACAAAAAATACACAAACCAATTTAAAGAACCTTTTTTAAAATATACTTCAGAAGATTTGTGTGAATGTAAACATTGGGGAAACTTGTGCAGCAGAAGTCACTGTAGGCACTAGCATTTTGACCTCTTAAATAAAACTATGCAGGATTACATCTTTCACTGGAAATGAAACGGATGTTTAAAAATTTGTGGAATTTTGATTACTGCTTCTTAGCCTAGCACAAAAGATGCTGTAAATTGCCTGACAGATTTGTGCATGAGACATATTATACATGACACCACACTATTGAGTTCCACTATTTAATGAGAAGGTACCTATTAAAAATTCTATAGGCAAACAGGGAATTCTTGGATGTAGCCTTAATGGATGGAAATAATAAGGAAATCATCAGTTTACATATATGCAAGCAATAGTTTCTATATATTGTTAATAGCATTTGTATGGTTAACAATGCTGATAACCTATTAAACCCCGTTAAAATCTTTGAATGTTGTGTTAGACAGAGAACTCTGTAAAGAATAAGGCACAAAATATCCTTCTGCACATCTAGCTGTTATGGACTTCCACATTTCTGCATTCACTGTGACTATAACCTCATGTTCCCAATGTGAAAATAGTGTTGTGCATAGCTTCTCTGACAATAACCATATTCTCAGAATGCTGTGGACAGCTTTAATAATGTTTCACTGTGTTCCACTGACCCTCATTTCAACTTAGATTTAATGCAACTATAGACTAAATAGATAAAAAGGTTCATATAGTTTAAGAATTAACATGTCAGGTTAATAAAAACATTGTAAGGTGCCCATCTGTGAGCATCTTCCATTCTTTTCACTGATATAGATTATGTTTCTTTTGTACAGAGCATTAGAATAAATAACACAGTATAGTACTGTATTATTAATACCTCTTTTTTTGGTATTAATCTGTGCTTAAGTGCCAAATGTTGATGCTATTTAAATGGTCTCTTCCTATATCTGAATATTGAAGTGCTACAAATGTGAACTGCCCAGCTAATGTCCCGATCCATTGTAACATAAGTAAGTAAAATGCTGGTGTGGACCAAAACATTTTCCAACACAAACCTGAAAAACAGCAACAACAACGACAACAACATGGAAAACAAACTGGTGCGTGGACTATATCCACCACAGAAACAGAACTTGAAAGACAAATGGGCAGAGAGAAAATATAGTCACAGATAGATTCCATTTTGATATCTTCTCAAAAGTTCCAGAGTGATTAATTCTCGGTGACAAACAGGTAAAAAGATTGCATTGTACCAGTCACAGACACTGGACAGTTCCTGCCTGCTTCAGGAGAGCAAAACCACCTGTGTAGTTCAAACCAGTTTTTTGGCGTCATAATCACATCAATATCCTTTTCAGCGGCAGAATTACCAGCCAGTGCATCTCAGTTCACAGAACATCACAGTTACTCCATCTCCTCAGTCACCTCTAGAATTAGGTACAATGGTGCACGTCTGAATTCATTACGGAACAGTCACTGGGCTTCCTGTTGTCATAGCTTTGCAGTGACTTTTCTTTTCCTGTTTCATTCTGAAATGGTGTGAGAGTCCTTAATTTTCAGTTTATGCTGTCTTTATGGCTGCTTCGATCTGTATTGTGATTGTTTAGTTCTTGATTTTTCCATTGAATGCTTGTTCCATTCATGGGCACTGAAGTCACCAGACTCTTAGACTGGGAGCAGCAACAGCAAAGACATGACTGGAAATAAATAAATAAATAAATAAATAAATAAACACAAATCTCTCAGTTCTGTGCTGACTGCCAGCCATATTTTTCATTCAGAAATGACAGATAATTCTAGCTGAAGAGAGTGGTAGCTATATTCAGGGAAGTTTTTATCCTAGGACATAAATGATTCTTGTGATTGAACACCACAAATGCAGCAAATTAGGCCCAGCCTGTGCCTCTTATTGAAGAAAAATTTTCACAGTATGAAAAGGGAAATTTTTTTGACTAAGGTAAATAGATTGAGAACTGACAGAATTCAATACATGTTGTTAGGTTCTCAGTTGATTGGTTTTTCCTCCTCTTTATCACTGTTCACAAACTTAGGGATCAGCATGCTGCTTAGTATGGAAGGGAAAAGAAGAAAAATTCCCCAGCCCATGACTTAGGTGACTTCTCACATCTTAGAAGAAGAAAAAAATTGTTTCAGAAAAGATTTGGTGAACATGCTGAGGTGTAACATTTTGCACAGTTAGGAATAGAAGCGGTCTCCTTTCCATTTCCATGGTCTCCTCTCCATTTCACCATGTGAAAATGCTCCCTTAAAATAGTTTGTAATCTGAGCAGGCTACAGACAAACAGGTATTCCCTAGTCTAAGAATTCTTTACATTTTTGTCAGTAGCTTGGATTCTGCCTATTCTCAGACTTAAAGTTTAGTGGTACAGTCCTGTCATCTTTTGTTTTTCATTGCAGATAAAGCTATTTCAGTCTTCCCTTTCCATTTCATAACTTTCTTTACTCTCATTTGTTTCTTTCCATGTTGCTTTTAATAGTTGGACAAGGACTTGAAGAGGCACATTGTCACAAGTAAATTATTTTAGCCTTAAAATATGTTTGCATGTGTAAGAACTGGAAAATGCGGGTAGAAGACATATTGCATATTTAAATTCCAAAGTTAACTCAGGTGCCTGATTTGGTATTCAAGCCTGAAAATTTTAGTCACTAATGAGATTGTTTAATGCAGGCAGCTTGGTGTCATCAAGAGTGGAAAATTGTTATCAACCAGATTCTATTCCATGTGCATGTCACGTGCAGATAAATAGTATTTACAAAAGCATGTCTATCTCAGTTTACACATACGAGGACTGTGTCAAACTTATTTATTGGTTTAGTGTTTCAGATAAAGTGGATAGCTTCAATTTCAGCTTGGTATGTGTGCTATGTGAGCTGCTAGCTGCTAAACCAGACAATTTATAATCTTTCATTCCTTTGCATGCCTCTTCTCCCAGCTGTTAAAAATAGATAACAGCCGAGTGGTTCAATACAGTTAGTTAACTGGACATAAAATCTTATCAAGGGAAGCTTACCTGGAAACAGTTTTTAAACTTCTTGCTCACAAAATACAGAGCTATGGGGTTTATACAAGAGTTCATGGTTGCCAGGTTGATGCTGATGTAATCCAAGGGCAGCAAGAAACTAGGCAAGAAGAAGAAAAACATTTGAACAGTTCATATGCTACAGAAGCATCCGTGTTCCTTGTGGTTACAGCCTCTTCTGTCACACAAACTAATTCTCTCTTACATAACTCCCTCAATCTAATCTTGTACCATGCCATGTCTATAATAACTTGTCTCAGAGATGTTCAAGAAATCCAGAGCAAAGCGATTGAAATGGTGACAGACAACATTTATTGAGATTATGCTGCCCCATTAAAACTGAAACTGCTGGAAATGGGTGCAGCTTTAATAAACACTACAGTTGCATTGCACCGTGACATTCCTCATATAAATTCTAAGCATGCAGAATTATATTTTTTCAGTACAAACTATTGGCATAGAAAAGGAAGTACCTGAGCAGTTCACATCTGCTGGGGTCTTTTTCATTGTATACCATTTTCTTCAAAATCCGGCTCAGATGGAGAGGGAACCAGCAAAGAGCAAAAATCACAACTAAACAGAAAACTGTCTTGGCAACTTCTCGGCGCTAGAAGAAGGAGATAAGCGTATATACTGAGTGCCTAATTCGTACTAGCAGGTGACTGTAGTTGGTAATGTTGGCAGCAAAGTCAGTAATATAGATAAATTATGAAAGGATTCCCAAAGTGAAGCTTCCAGACTACCTGATGTACTACTCTTTCTTATGGGATTTGTCATGTTCTCGATCCTGGCCATCCTCAACAGAACCTGCTCATCATTGAGGCTGGAGCAGCTGGAGCACACAGGTCATTGCTAAAATATTGTAGGATTCTCTCTGATATATTGTTATATAAAGGGATACTGCACAATATATTGATTTTGCTATGTGATCCTTACTAAGAGATCTTGATGTTCTCAAGTAAATAGCTCCTCTACAAACATTTTAGAAATGTCGATATTACAGCTCAATCTTGTAATACCTAGGAAATAATTTCTATTTAATGGGTATTTTATGTGGCTGTAGAGAGTTACAGATGTTTTAGTGGATTTTTGACAATGCATACCAGCGGTGTTTGGTAGGCATGGGTTTGATAAAGAGAAGTATATGAAGGGGTAAGGACACCACTGTAATGTAACAGTGACAAGCACTGCAAAGCTCTGTCATTAAAGAACTTGAAGTCAAACGAGTGATTATAGTCTTGTTAGGCTTTGAATATGACCATTATCATTTCCTCTTTTTCATAATAGCAGCTTTTATCAAAATATAAAAAGAACTGTGAACTAGACATTAATGTAGACAAAGAGATAGGGAAGGAAGGAAGGAAGGAAGGAGGAAGGAAGGAAGGAAGGAAGGAAGGAAGGAAGGAAGGAAGGAAGGAAGGAAGGAAGGAGAGAGTTAAAAAGACAAGCATTTTTAAGTTATGGCATAGAGTCATCCTGCAGCAGCCAGTCTGAGAAGCTTGGTGGTCACTGCACTTCAGAATGGGAAAGGGTGGATTCCCACACCTCCTGGTACATACCATTCTAGTTCTAATGGGTGGAGTAGCTTGTGTGTGGCCCTAGGACACACTGTGTTGCACTCTCAGGGCCTGAGGAGGGAAAAAAGTGGAGAATCTGCACAAGGGGAGGATTTTCAGGTCAGACCTCATCTGGAATGAACCAGCAGAGGAGAAACCTCTGAGAGAACTGACTGATGCAGAGAGGACTGCTTTAGGGATTCACATCTGTGAATATGGAAGTTGAAAGAGTGGAATTTGAAGGGCTGATATTAACACAGGGGAAAAGCTCCAGACTGTTTTTAAAATTTCAGTTAAGCGTTAAACATCAGACAGAGCTGCCAAACCAGCAAAGGGAGACCTGACAGTTCTGTGAGGACTTTTTTCTGTGATCCTTTGTTTGTTCTGTTCTCCTGTTGCTCTTTTCAAAGCAGCTACAGCAGTGGTACTGCAACAGTGCAATAACCCTGAGAAACAAAATCCACTCTTTTCTAAACTAGGTTATTCTACAATTGCTTTTTATATAAAACTACAGTTACATATCAAAGAGTGCCAAAAGGAGGGAGGATCCATGGAGTCATATCTTTATACAGAAAAAGAAACATTTTTTGGCAAATCTTTGTAGTTTAATTTCAAAGCATTTAACCAGTAGTGATTTGAGGTTAAAGAGCAGGAGAGCACAACTGTCAAACATAAGAAAAGAAAGAAAAGGGTTCATTTCCTGAGCATACTGTCTTCAATGCCTCCTTATACTATGATTTAGTCTTTAGTTCCAGGTTTAAATGAATGCCTTAACATCATAAATAACCCACATCCTCACTTTCTACTTCTGTAGTTTACTGTATTCAAGTACACTTTGAAATATTTCTACTGTAACCCACAGGGAGAAGAACAATATTTTCACACGTTGGTGTTTCTAATATATTTACCTGCTTCAGGTGTTCACTGAGAGCAATTCTCAAGTTGCTGTTTCTTCTGTTTAACATTTCACAAGTCATTAGTGTATAAAAGATGGCAGTACATGCCAGTGGCATGCAGAAATAGAAACCAAACAGCCACCAATCCTTTGCATCTTTGTAAAACTGTAGATAAGGGAAAGAAAAGAGCAGATATTTTGTTATGATTCAATGCAAAATACCATGGAAAGGCCCTGGATAAGCACGACAGTTGGTACACTGGTATCTGTCTGTTTGCTTATTGTTGATCTCTTTTTGACCAACATCAAAATAGGGATTGTGACAATGTAAACATCTACAGATAGCTGCCTGTACTTTTGTTGCAATCTGTCTTGGGCTGGAATTTTTTTTTTTTTGACTGTACTTTCTGAACATTTATACTCATTCATGAAAACTGGAATACAGTTGCATGAAAAAGACATGCCAAAATGTAGACAGTGTCAGTCTGCGATAACAAATCTTACTAAAAGCCTGTCTCAGGAAGTGCCATTTACCTCTACAGCTTCTGTCCTGATTCCAAAAAAGGAAAATTCAAAACGTCTTGTAAGTTTAATCACCTTTTGTTATCAGTGAAAAGGTTGGCAGTTGGTTTGCTTATGTACTGGGCAGATAGGAGCCACTTCATAAGTGTTTGTCTGATATGTGCAAAGCTTAGGGATGGCTTCCAGTGGTCCAGTTACTTTTAACCCTTTCACTGCCATTCACACCATTTGCCTTTTGTGGCAGGACACTGAGGTACTGAATTAGCAGTACTTTGCTGTGTAATTTTAAGTATTAGCTATGATGTAAGCAGTGCTGTAAGCATTTATGTATTGTGGGAAATATTACATTTGACCAAACATTTAAAATTGCTCTTTTCTGTAGAGGATCGTGTTTTCAGACTCCAGAAAATACTGTATCTTGGTTTTTAACTTTTATGCTTAGCCAAAAGTATGCACTGAAATATGGCATTTTAAATACTTCCTGTGTCTAGGTTATTAGTATAAAAGGGATGTGTCACTCTTTCCCCCAGCTTGTTTGTTCCTAGTGGATGTGCTCTTGTAACATCACAGTTCCCACACCAAATGTCAAAATTCTTATGCCTGAGGATTTTATGAATCCTGTTTGAAAAGTCAAACTTTTGACATCGTGTTTACATTGAAAACCAAGCAGCACTAAACTTTGAAAGATGAAAAAAAGTCGATATAATTAATATAGTGGTGTTTAATAATGTTAGTTTAAAAATCTACTTCAGTTACACTGGAAAGCTGATTTACTAAGAAAAAGGGAATGCTTTTGATTTTTTCCCTCTCCCCCAACACAGCTGCATACAGAATTTGCTAGTTTAGATTATGCTGCTGGTTTCTAGGCCACAATCCCACCTCACTCTGGGACACTGCTGTGTTGATTAAATTGTTTCCTCCTCCTCATTAGCCTCCTCCCTGAGGAGGGGCTACAGTCTCCTGCATAGTTGCACTTTCCTTGGGGGCAGAATTTCCCCCACTGGGAGCACAGCTTTTGCCAGCAGAAAACCGGAAAACAATATGCCTCGTATTTGAGGAGTTTGTACTGAGGGCAAATGCAATTACTGCTCCTTCTGCAGAGAAAAGGATTACAAATACATGGAGACAATTATCTTTTCCACGGCAAATTCCTCCAAGTCAGGCTAGAATCGCATTGGCTGGGCAGTTCAAAATGTGTCCTGCGTGAATCCATGCCATGCTTACAAGGAAAACTTTGTGTCCTATCAGTGTTCCAGCTTTCATGAGTGTTGCCTGTCGGTCAAGAAAACACACAAAAGGCCTGTGTCACAGCCCTGACCAATACATCACTTCTGGATGAGGACCAGGCCTCGTGGAGTTATAAAACCTACTCAAAAATGTCTGTAAATGATTCATTAAGGAATCTGAGTTTCACAAAGCTTACATCAAAGCACAAAAATGGGTTGATAGAAGAGAAGTAGACATTGTTGTGTTTGTCTTGAAAGCCCACATGGAACTGGTTTTCTACAGGAAATGTGCATTTTAAACAAGTTTCCTAGTGCACTCGGCCTCTTGGGAATCATGGTCTAGCATGAACCTTTTAAATCTTTCAAGGATAGTTTTAAACGTGAATAAAGCTCCTATTAAAAACAAAAGTTAATAAATCCTTCCTGAAGTTCAGAAATTGTTTATTGTGGTGTTTGCAGTAGTAAATGCTATAGCTAAGGTTAAAATGGTATTTCCACTTTAATCTCATGTTTGTACGTGCTTGCAACACATTGAAACACAAAGCTCTCCATTTTGACTGACACATCCAACATTTGCTCTCAGCTTGGACGTAACTGCTGGTCTGTTTCCTTAAAGATCGTACTGCTGTGGGGACATTGGCACTTCTGAATTATACTGAGCAAGTAAGAGACACTACTTCCTGCTAGGGAAACAAACCAAGCTATTCTACTTAGCACGTTAAGAACAGAGCAATAATCATTAAAGTTAGCACGCCTGTGGAAGACCTGAACCACAATGTTTTTGAGAAGAGGGAAGAGAAAACTATTCTTTCTCTTAGGGAGAGAGGAAGTGAAGATTGTCCAGGCACATTTGTGGAGAAAAACAGCCATTACAGAAGGGAAATTTGCAGCAGTGTGTAATTCATAAATCAGAGTCTTCTAACTACAGTATCTACAGTCATATAGGCTGTGGAGTTTAGAAACAAAAATACAATAAGCTCTGGGAAATTCAACTCCATCTTTACCTGAATTAATTATTTCCATTAGGGATCTCTTTTCATCTTCTTTTCAATTATCTCTTGCTCTTTCTGCCATCCCTGCAGTCTGTGTAACCCTACCAAAGTTGGGGATGTTGCTCTGAAAAACTAATCATGCACTTTTTATTGTCTAAAATTCCTAGCTCCACTTTACCCTATCCTTCCCAATTCTAGGCCAAGGCATGCTCTGGCCCAATAAAAGGAGAAGTGCCAGACATTCAAAAAAAGAGAAACTTATACTCTTTTGTGAAAAATTCTAGTCCAGAAAAAATACTGAGTTTTTCTCAAGACTTAAGACATAGTGCTATCTGCCTTCACTGTGACAAATCAGAATATTACTCTTTCTTTTTCATTACTGGTTGAATGGTCCCTGGCCTTTCTCTGGATTAACAAATTAAAAAATTAAGATATTTTCTCATTGTAAGGCCAGGTGGAAAACCACTATGCCCCTATGCAGTAATATTGATTCTGTGGTGACTTCTCACCTGAGCTGCTTTGAAGAAGCTGATGTGGGTATTGGCACCTCTTTATCTGCTGGAGCACAGAGGGTGAGAGGTACGAAATGTGGTAAAGTGGCCTGGTGTGTCTCAGGCACTCCTCTTGCTCTTGAGCTCCTGTAGCTAATGACAGCTAACACTGCACAAGCACCTAGCTGGAGGTGTGGGTCTGTCAGCGTTGTAGTCATGATTTCTCGTAAACGAAAGGATTATTTTTATTTGACTTTAATGCGTGTAGCATGGCCCCACCCTTTTCTTTTTGTGCCAAGAGAGCTGACTGCTGCATGCAAAAGGATGACTAATCATGGTAAAACATGTGTTTTGACATTTACAAGCTCCAAGGTGTTGTACCTTGAAACACAAAACCTTTCGAGGCTCTGGCTACCCTGATACATCTCTTGACTGTACTTTAAATGGGCCTGAATTGCAGATATCTGTAGTAAGAATCCTCAGTAGCAAAGAAATGAAAACACTGTAAAGCCCCATTTAATATCTCTGGCTGAAAGCAGAGACAAGTCACTGTGAATGTAGGATCCTCTTTGCACCAATACACATTAGAACACATTTTGCAGTTTAATGCATGAATAAACCCTATTATCATCCAGTATCTTATCTGTCTAACCCATATACTGTGGGTTCCAAAAAGAGAAGACAGGATGTTACTTACCAACATGAAATCATTTGTAGGTTTGAGCATGCAGGTAACGTAACTTGCATCCTTGTACCTGAAAGGTACCACAGCAAAGCCAATTGCTTCTGGGATGGCCAGTATGAAGGACAGAAGCCAAATGGAGAAAATTTCAATAGCAGTGATCATCGGGATTCCGATTCCCTGAACACGGCTCCAGGATGCAACTGCTCTGTACCTGAAAGAGACAGGCATTAGTTTCCAGCCCTCAGTTTCCTTCTTAAAAGATCACGGTTCAATGTCATATAGCAAGTAAAATCCTAAAGCTGACATCTGAGACTTGTATTACTTGTTTTTTCTGCCTATTCCAACACCTCTGCCAGCTGTCAAGTCACCTAGGACATAATAGGGCACCTCAAGGGGTGGAGAGCAGAGAGCTGGCTGCTCCTGTTCTGCTTGGGTGTGGGATTGTGTGGAATTCTGCTAGGTGGACTGCACTAATGATTTCTAACTAAAGTAGGCAAGGTTTGTGAGGACAGACCGTATCTTTCACTAGATAACTGATATAACAGAGGAAAAAAAGCTTCCAGGCACGCAACTATTCTAACAGATACAAAGCATCCATCTCCTTCAGCTGCCTCAGCTGTAGCAGCAGTGCTATCCAAAGTGAAGCTGTCAGCTTCCAGGCAATGAAAGACCAGGAAAATACTCTCGATGAAGTGAAAATGCATTTGTTCTGTTTACACTGTTCAATAGACTGAGAGGATCTTTCTCCTCTGCTTGTCTCTCAGTTTTCAAGGAGCTTGTACAAATTTATTAGCTTTGAGACCTCAATCTCTCTGTCAGCTCTGGTCAGAAGGTTGTAAAATTATTCAAAGAAGACTGATAGGTGTAGAATACAGAGTACAATCCAGTCCATAAATTAAATTTTCAGTAGCAGATTTTACTGTTGTCCTGCAATAACTGCAGTAAACAACTTACTTAGCCTTTCCACAATTTAGCAAAGACAGAACCAATGGAAAGAACCAGTATTATTTTTTGATCTTGTAATAATCTGAAATTCATGCTGGAGAGCTCTTTGTCATTAATGATGTAACAGCTTCTGAACTGCTTATTTTACTTCCCTAAAATAATAGCACCTTCCCATTTGGAATGACATTGCCACATGGATATATCATGGCATCCACTGATGAAGTAGTCTTCTTTAGTTGAGGGTAACAAAAGTCAAGAAAGGTAGTTCATCTATTTAAAAAATGATCAGATTAAGAAGGAAAATACTGGGGTTTGAATTTTTGAGATGGAAGGAATGAAGAGCTTCTGATGGGAAAAACATTTGTTGAGGGCTACAGAACCTAGGCTACAGAGATCAGGGAAATTTAGTTATTGAAAGGCCTTCTCAGCCCTCCTTTAACCAATGGGATCCACATACAAAGCATTTCTTCTGACTTCTTGTATCACACCCCTTTTTTAATTTGGAAGTGTGCTTATTAATTAGATGGGAGTCTTGGGAATTCCACCCCCTGTGAGCCTCAGTGTTAGAGGAAGGACGATGTCTGAGTGCAAATCCAGGCTTAAGCCCCTCACAAAAACTTTGGCAAGCATTGTTATCCAACGTCACTGGAAGGTGTCAGAGCCTGGCGTGCCATCACTCCTGCAGAAACCTTTGCATTGATATCTACAGCAGTGTCTTGCACAGCACAGTCACAGCTGTGCTACAGGCAGGCTCTCAGGGCATCATTTCTACAAAAATCTATGTATAAATACCTTGAGCATACTAAAGCAAACTACAGCTTGGACTTGCACATCAAAAATAAAAATATCTTCTAAAGCCATCTTTATCTTCAAAGAATGTGAAAAAGGAGGGAGGCAATGGTTCACTCATGGGGAGAAGGTCTCTGAGATTAGAATTCTGAGACCGTCTAAACAAATAAAACTATACTGGGAGAATTAAGTAATATCCAGTATCATATCTTCTCACAAATATTCATATTAAAATCCAAATTTAATTTTAAATAATTTGTCATCCTGTCATATTTCATTTTGCCAAGTATCAAATTTTGGCTTTCATCACCAAATGGAATATTCGTAGAAACTTAACCTTTTACGCAAATGCTCAAGTATTTGCTCAAGTGATTGCTCAACAATCAGTGCAAAGTTTACTTTCTAAAGACTGGCAATTTTACAGTCATTTCCATCAGCTACACGGGGTTCTATCCCATCATTGACTGACTGATGCTCTTAGAAAACAGGTGCTTGTACACTGTATATATTTTTCAAGTAGAAAATGTAAAGTTTGTTTTGTGTTACCTCTGTAACTGTGTAAGTGACAACCAATGGGTTGCAAATTGTGAATCCAATTATTTCTTTCTTGCATTTCATTACCTGTTCTTTTGAGTTACATCTGTTTTGCATATGAGAAGATCACTATGCACAGCAGTAAGGATTTAGTCCTGTATGTATTTTACTGATTTTTTTTCTCAGTTTACAATTTAAATAACTCTCAGATGAGGAATTATTAGCTGAATAATTTTATTAATATTTTCAGCTAAAACACAAGAAGCCCAGTAATTAGATCAGAATTTGCTGAATGCATATTAACCTGCAATTACTTGGCCTCTTTACTCACTGCTGTAAGAGTAATTTGAAAAATAGTGGTAGTAATAATAATTTTAGTAGTAATAATTTTTCAAGTGGGTGTTCTGTGAGTTATGTAATATAGAGGATCTTTGTCTAGCCACAAAACTCCCATAATTAAGAGTGAGAAAGTACTGCAGGGTTTATTTCCCTCATACTTGGAAAACATAGGATGTCTGCCAGGGAACTGACATAAAATACATGCATAATGCATCGCATTTAATTCCTCCCTCTAAAATCTGGGTGAGATTTGTCTAATTTTCCCTTTTTTCTGTTTTTTTCCCTCTCGTCTCCAACCTGGTCTAAAACATTCACTTTTTTTTCCAGGTCACTTCCTGTTCTCTGTTTAATGTTTTGTCTCCTCTTCTCTCTCCCTTTTTCATTTTCTACTGCTCATGCGTGTTCTGTCAACTTGTATACATACACAAATATTTTGCACTCCTATCTACTTATAACTTGCTTAAAGCATTTCTTTCAGAAGGGCATCTTGTCTGGATCTGAGAACACCAATAGGTGTTTTTGTTTCCCTATTCCTTTTAACTGCATTAGAAAATTAGGTGTTCAAATGGCCCCATAATATAACATGTTTCTGTTCTGCAAGGATCATCAGCCCTTTGTAAGAGTGAAAAGCAATGCAGGAAACATAAGGGACAAGATCAAGCACCTATGAAGCAGTCATTGTCAAGATGAGTGCCAGGACAGTTCCTAAATGTCCGTGCTGTTGATGATACTGAACTGTTCTGCTTCATTAATAGAGACCACAGCTGTTTTTTGTTTTATGCAAATGTCTTAATACAATGAAGCTCTTAGGGTTTTATTTTAGTGGCAAAATCTCAACTTGTCTCATAAACTTACTGGAAGTTGGTCCAGATAAAAATGTCTACCTTAGGATTACTGTTCTATGCAATATGCTATGCAGAGCGGGCAAGAAGAGGGTGTATACATGTGAAATGAGATCCATATCTTCACTTTTCTTCTTCAACCCATTTCTTCATCAAAATCATTATGGCCAAGACATACGCAAGAGTAAAAACTCAGGCAGGGAAATATCCTTCCTCTTAGTCACACTCAGACACTGTTTAGAAAAAGAGTCACACTATCGTCACCATCGTGACCTAGAGTTTAAAAATGCCTGAGGGGCATCTGAGGCAAATGTGAGCTTCCTCGGAAGGGTGAATGGCTGGCTTTCTGTCAGCCTCTTAAAACCCTCTCCACATGTGAGTGGCCATTGTTCCCCTTGGGCACGCACAGTTAAACCTTAATACACTGTCAGGGCAAGTCACTCGAGGGCAGTAGTAATGACGGGAGTTTCATCAATAGGATGTAGTTAGCACAGGGAACTGTCCTGATAGCAAAAAAAATAATCCTGTTCTAAATTAAGGCTGTAGTCTGCAACAGGGACAGAGAGTCAACAATGACCAAAACTATGGAGCTCTGGATTCACTATACCAATTTACTCCATCTTTTTCTGTGTCATAGAATGCGATATATAGACACCCAAAATAATCACGAACAAGATAGTTTTCATGAGCTTTTTTAAGCAAGAGTTAACTCGCCTATAGACCAGAAACAGTCTAGCTGTGACAGCACACTATTTCAGATTTACTCATTTTACTCATGCTTCAAAAAGCAACCATTACCTGATGTGGAATTTTGTATTGACATGAAAATGCAACTTCCAGTGCCCAGCCTGGAGCTTTCATGGTGATTGAACCTAGATTCAGTTCTTGATAGCTAATATCAGAATCTGGCTCTATACATCTGTTTTCTAACACACATCCTCTGCAACCACTTACTAGAGTAGCACCAGATGATGAAGAATATGTCCTTGGCAAAGTGTCTAAGCTAGGGGAGGAAATTAAATAGTCTGAGTCTGATCCCATACAAGACTTTCTACTCAAATGGAAATATTTGGTTGTTGTGAGGATTAGCAAATCCGTCCTTGTAAAAATATGTATGCATCTACAAAAAGGTACCTTCAGCTGAGTTACTTCCAATTTATAAAAATGTATATAACGGTGGAACTTAATCTAGTGAAACTGCAGTTGTCAGAATTTATCTAACAAACTGTCTGTTTCATGTGTTTGATCTGATTTATTCCTTAGAGTAGTCCACGGGATTTTACTTAATGGTGGGCAGATATTGTTTGAGAAACTGAATTCTTTTTGTAGTTCTCAGACTCAAACCATGGAAGTAGAACAGTTGCCTGTATTACTTTTTTAAAATTTATTTATGGCTTTGGCTAATGAGGTACTAATGCAGTAAGGAACTGTATTTCAGGTACGGATACTATTAAGAGATTTATCCACTGCAAACCCTGTACATTAACTTTTTCTGTAAAGCCAAACCAAGCTTAATTTTAAAGTTTCTTTTACCTTTGCATCCCTGTACTAATACACATAGTGTATTTTATTTAACAGTATTTTCTGTATATCAGAGGTACTGATATTTTGGAGTAGAACATGATCAAGTAACTCAAGACATAAAACCAATTTTTACAGAAGTGTTCATCTACTATTGCATTTTATGTATGAAGAAAAAATAGCAGAGGCATTAATTTTCAAACTATCAATGTCAAACTATCAGAACAAATTTCCAACATGTTTTTCAGTAGAGCTCTGTTAGTTTTAAAATTTATCAAAATAAACCCTTGTTTATTGTCCATAGGCAGTGAGTTGAAAAACTAATTTTTAAGGCTAAAGATTATGATCTTATTCAAATAGAAAACAAACATGAGTTCATATGAAAGAAGGAAGTTCAAATACTGAGTCTAATCACAATAAATTCTTCTCTGGTAAAGGAAGTTGAAATAATGTTTTACTAGAGCTTTTAAATACCTTTAAAATCATGTAAAGCTCATTAGTCCAGAGACTTAATATTATACTTTAAGCCACAGATGTGGTGCTTGGTGTTAGCCAGAATATAAAAGACCAGAATCTAAGTTATATCTCTATTGCAATCTGCCTGCTAAGGAGACCACGCTGAGTGCTCCCAGATTTAGGAAAACTGCACGTGCAAGAACGATGTCAAAAGAGTAAAACGTACTGTACCTGTCCACACTAAGGGCACACAGGTTAAGGACTGTGATTCCCACCGATGCCTTCTGGATGAAGGGAAGGAATTTGCAAAGAAACTGTCCAAATTCAGTATTTCCAAAAGGCCACTTCTGAGCAAGGAGCTAAAGAGAAGATACAAAATAATCAGAATATTTGAACAGTAACCTAGCAAGTATGTCACAATTGTAGTTATTTCTTGTCTTAGACACAGCCATTGTAACCGTGAATTCTCCATACCTCAAGCACATCCTTAGTACTGAGTGAATCTGGGAAGTAACTGCTACTATGGAAGCACAGAAGTTGAAAGTTTACACTTAAATGTTGACCTTGTGCTGTTGCAATAGTAACTTGCATTGTTAAAAGTTTTTTTTTTATTATTGTGAATCTGCCAGCAGTACTGAATAATGAAAATCTAACTCAAGCCGGTCATAAATGGTTGCAATTGTCATGTCCCAGAACCAGGCAGTCAAAACATAACTCAGGGTTCACAATGAAATACCTCAGAGCCAAGTTCTGATGCGGCACGCAAGTGGATTCTATGTCATCATAAATGTACCATTGTGTAACTCATGGCAATATTCAGTGCCAGACTCTGAGGAGTGTGAAGGAAACACTGTGCATACATAATTTGTTCCATATTGCATTTTAAAGGACAAGCATGCAAACATGTGGGCTGTGCTTCAAGGCAACAGAAAGGCATCCTTTGGAAAGATGTGAGTGACTGAGGTTTAGAGTAGTATTTCCAAGGAGGCATTTCCATAACAAATATTAGTACAGTGATTCACGGGCACAGTTGTGAAGAATTAGCATATAAATAGTAATATTTCTAACTATAACTGTTAAAGCTTTGAACATGTCTTTGAACTGAGCTTTGATAAGAAGTATACATACAAAATACGGGACACACAATTATTCAGGATAATCAAATCTGCAACTGGCTGCAGAGTCACAGAAGATCTCTCTTTACCTGGGCTGACAATAAAATGGCAGATTACATTCTATGTAAGTAAGTGTAATAAATGAAAAATTATTGAGTCCATACAAAGTACTGAGCCCTAACTTAGCTATTTTAACTCAAGTAAGGGATATTTCAGCCGTCATGAATAGTTCTACCGAAAAACAAAGTCACTAAACCATCTCATTCTTGCACTACCATTTTGTTCATCTTCTTCTCTAAATCTCTGCTGCTGAGACTTTCTCAGAGGTACGAGGTTCAGGTTTTGAGAGTTAGCTTTGCAACCACAAGGACTAGAAATATTTTTCAGTAGAAGCTTAGGTCCTGGAACACACTTATCTGGTAAAAGTGGGTGTATTCTAACTGTAAAATTAGAAAAACAAATTCTGGTTGTAGCTCAGGACTGCAGTATTCAAAGTAAACATTTTATTTCTATTTAAATTAGTGTTGAATTGAAGCATGCTAATAACCACTACCTTTAGCAATACAAATGTTAACTGTGGGAAGTTCACATTCACATCTGTCTTTATCTCAGTTAAGGCAGGTGTTACCTTTCTGGTTTTTCACAGCATGAGTTTTTCAGAGAACTTTGCTGTAGAGTACAGACATTTACCACAAAATTCTAGATTAGTAGGAATTCATCTTCCTTTCATAGTCCTGCTATGGATTTTTTTCTCCCCCTCTGTTTTATAGCCATTCATCACAATGCTGAATTACTTGTGATTTTGTCCCCCAAATGATACCTCAAAAATGCTGGAAGCAGCTATGTACTCCACATTGCCTGTGTCTCTCTAGGGCTATATTAATATTGTCATTTGATTACTTGTATTTCAGGACAGATTTTAGCAACCCACAGCTTTCAGCCAACTGGGTGCTAAAACTATGGATCAAACTTATGTGCGTGACTATTTTGCTATGGTGTCCCAGTTTAGGACAGTCACATTTGATGAAGGCAAATCCCCCTTTTGCCAGAAAGCTAGGGATTGGATTGCTTGGATTGGTGATTTAACTGTAGTCGGTACCTTCAGTAGCAAAGGTGATAAGTTTGTATCTGCAAGCTTTTGATTAACTCCTCTGATGTTATCTGTATTTATAGACTGAATGAAATACATTGAAAGCTCCTGCAGACTTGTTTTCCAGATAGGTTTGCAATAGTGTAACAAATGTTTGCAGAGCATATTTCTACCTTTTGCTTAAAACTCTCATATGAGGTTTTAGTTTTTATCAGGGAAAAAATGTTGAAAAAAGAAGGGATGATCAGAACCCATAGTAATTCAACCATGTGTAGTCATGTGGAATTTCAGCTCCAAATTCTTGGCTGGGTTTGGGTAAAATCAGAGTAGTTCTCAGGCTGGGAAGGCTAAATTATAAATGGCACTGTCATGGAAAAGCAGCTCTAGCAGACTTCTGTCAATCCCCTGTGCCAAGCAGAGCCCCAAAACCCATTTGTCATTACAGGTCACACTTTAAAAGGCAACTGAAAGCCACCTATTCATTTCAGTGCCCTGACTGTGGCTGTAGCTACACCCAGCAGTAGAAACGAGCAAGCAGTTTGTAGTGACTGTGAAACTCTGTTACTACAAGGCAAATATTAGCTTCAAAAAGGAAAGTGTTGTACTTGAAAAAGGTTCACTAACTCATTACTCCTCACGAGGAAGCTTTATCGTGTTTCCAGCATGTATGCTTCAACCCCACACCCCAGGAAGCTCTCCTTTTTTGAGATTAAAAGTATTTTATTCCTTTTGTTTCTTACACTTTCCCCTAATTGAAGTAATATCAGTACCAAATCATTAGACATTCTTTTCAAGTGGATTTTAATCAAAATCCCTGGGACCAGAATTAAGGTTTTTTGATTTCAAGATTCACTTTGCAATCATTTCTGTGGGTGCACTCCATTATCACTCCACATCAGCTATGCATTCATTACTTCCCCTTGGATCAGGTGCCAATTTTTTTCTTCTGTAGATATTTTTAGTCAGCAAATCTGATCCTGTCTTTTTTTTCACTATTTTTTGCATCAAAACAAATCCATTTCCCTCTGTTCTGCCCTAGCATGGTATGGAAATTTCAGAGGGAAATAACACATTTATTTTGTATTAAAAAATAAGCCCAGGAATTTAATTTGATTAATCCTCATTTACTTAGGTACAGCACAAGAACTGGAACTACTGGCTTCGCTCTTTGCATATTTTAATATCCAAACAAAATTATTATAAAATTCTAACAAATTACACTTTCTCTCATGGCTCTAGGATAGAAGAAATCAGACTGATTACTCCTATTTGTGTCCCAGTGCTCCATGAGTTGTTGAAGTGGATTGTGCTTTTGCAAACTCACTTACAAAATCTCTGGGATTTCAAAATAAGACATGTGGCAAAAGAAACGCACTTTTCCCCTTTGTGCGGTTTGCAACTTAGGAATATTTCATACTGTGGTGCAATTCCTGAGAAAAGAGTGTAGTTAACATGTATTTTTGCACTGAAATCAGAAATCAAGACCGGTCTTTAAAAATAGCAAAGTGACCAGACAGCCACAGCTTCCTTGAGCATCCTCCCTTCTGTGCTGCTTTATATGGCCTCTCTGCCCTGAGCTGCAGCTGGAGACAAACAAGACATCAGCACTGAGAACATTCCTTTGCAGTGATTTTTAAATGTCACTTCGTTGATTTTATTCTGCTGCTGCTGCTATTTTCTAACCCCCCTCAGTATGGTAGCTGATGTACGAAACATCAAGTCCCACTGTGCATCCCAGGCAATTTATATATAGTCTGGAGGAGAGAACGTTGTAACCCTACCACATGAGCGTTCGCCAGAGTATGCTCATGTGCACCCACAGTGTTTATCTCATGCCAGGGTGATACTGTGTGTTTGCAGGCAGATGATGGCCCTGGAGCTCAGCCCAGAATAGATGGACTTGGTTGGGTGCTGGATATGATCTGGCTCTGAGCTGCTCTATTAAAACTCCTTTGGTTCATCAAGTGCATGCCAGGAGGTCCCCTCTCTCTGCCGTGTGGCACTGAGGATGGAAGAAAAAGCTTCATACCTGCCCTTTCCTGATCTGATCTCATCCTAGTGCTCTAGAAACTTCCTCTTCCTATATCCACTTGGGACCATTGTAGGACACACAAGATGTGCTTCCCAGAAACTGAACTATGTTCCATACAGACAGTGCTTGCCCCTCATGCTGCCCTCATACAAACTCTCCTGAGTTTCATGGCATTTAAATGGTCCATGATACTGATAGAACGACTCTGGCACAACCATGGAAGTCAGCTTCTATTCTGTCTTCAGGAAAAATAGAAATACCTTCTTTATTCCGTGACTTAAGTTACACTTGTGCAGTAATGGAGAAAGGGACCAAGCCAGCAGAATTCATCTGTATAGATAAAATCTAGTTGTATAAGTGTATAACTCCCCAACATCTCCTAACAGGGGAGCAGGAGTTACAAAACCAATGTAGTCTGGAGTGATTGTCTTTCCGTGCCACATGGCCCAGAATGAAAGACAAGGGAAATTCTTCTGGTTTTGTTAGATCAGCACATTTGTTTTTGCATGGGCGGTTTTGTTTGGGTTTTTTGGGTTTTTTTTGGTGGTTTTTTTTGTTTGTTTGTTTGTTTGTTTGTTGGGTTTTTTTTTTTAAGGCTAGTTTCCTCTAGGAGACACTGAGCTGTCTTGATGAAGCTCTGTCTTCAATTGTGTTCTACAATTATATGTGCCCTTGTCTGCTTCAAGGCATGGGCCAGACACGGCACCTGGTGTTTTGGGTGGAATCCAGGAGAAATCTGACTGAACACAGAAGTGTCGAAGTTCTATACCACTGAGTTGGCTGCATGAAGTGACAAAAGATGATGATTCTGACAGAAGTGTCTCACCTATCTCTAATCTGTAAGACTCCATAGTTTGGAATAAGGATGTATTGAGTCCTCTGCAGTGGTATTTTGGTTGTGGTGACTCAAACAGGACGCTTCTGTCCTCATGAAGTGTCACAGGATAAGAATTCACTGCAAGTTTTCAAGCGTTTCCCTTCTTCCTACAACCCACATATCCAGGAGAGAATTGCATTGCTGGACAAAGCTCATCCATTTCTTGCTTCATAACTCAGCTGTGCTCCACCACGTTGCAGGAAAGAGGGAGAGCTGTAAGGGTAGAGAGGGAACACAGCCTGTCTCTAAATATTCCTTCCCTAAGTGAAAAACCTCAGATTTTGAAAAGACGGTGACTAGAGGAAAACAAAGAATAGAGGAAAACAAAGAATGAGAGTAGCCTTTACAATGCAGGGCATAAGACCAGTATTGAGTACATCATGGTGAGATGATAGTTCAAGCTTCTGCCAGCTTTGGGATCATTTGTTTATTTCCTTATACTTAGGTTCACACCCTGGCATGGTAGAGAAAACATGTTGTATCTCTTCAGCTCTTCTTTGCAGGAAATACATTCCTGACTTTGCTACAACCAAGAACTGTCTTTTTTCCACTTTGGGTGGATAAAAGACTAACTGGTTTTCTTCCTGGAAGGAAGGAAGGTTATGTGGGGATGCATGAGAACCATCAAAGGCATTTTTTACTCTGAATTGCCCTACCACAGCTGGTTCTGCTATTTTGCTCATCTTAGCCCAGCTGAGTAAAGTGAAGGTTGCAGAGGGTCTCATGCCATTCACTCAAAGCCTACAGTGTTTTTCTCCTGCTTAGGCAGCTGTGGAAGGGAATGTATAGTTTTTACACAAGGGAAAATAGATTCTACTTCAAGAGATCCTGAAAAGTAAGGCAACAAATGCCCTGGTTTTGCAGCAGAACATTCTGTCTCAACTAACTGGAAAAACATCCTATGTTTTAGGTTCTTGTTAAAATGCTTATATTTATTACAAAAATCTACTTAGCACTAAAGCATTCCTAATGACTCTAGGCATCTCCCCTGTGGTATTTTTGCTGTTTACAAAGCAGGATTACTTTCCATGGTGTTGGCTATCTTCCCATCCTTCCAGGTAAACTGTTTCTCAAGCTCGGCTGCTCTTCTTCAGGGAAATGAGTTGCAAGGTGTGCCTATGTGCATGGTGATTTGTTGAAAGGAATTTTTTCAATCCCTGGGCATAATATTGCCTTTGTTATTCTTCCAGCTGTGTTTTCTTTTGTGTGTTGCTAAAAAGAGTGACAGGCTTTCTAAGAAGTTACTGCAGAACTGGTAAACCCTGGATATGTGCAATCAAAACAATTCCTTGTTATCTGTAGAGTTCAGCTGGTTGAGAAATAAAGACAGCAAACATACTAAAATATTCTCTTAAACCTAGAATCTCGAAGTACTGTACACTGTTTAAAATGCACAGAGCAGCAAGGCAGGCATGAGCTGAGGAACTGAAGATGAGGGAGGAGCTGTGCATTGATGGGAACATATGGCCCACCCGCAAAACACAGCCATGAGTTAAAGACAGAGTGCATCTTGAGCTAAGACCTAGAATATAAAATCTCTTCCTTAACTGCTACCCTGGTATGCACATTAAAAATACTGCTAGGAAGATGCAGTCTGTAAATGTAACAAATTCCTGATGGATTTCTGTTCCCTGCTCCATTTTGGGAAACTTCTGCCTTCGGGACTCAGTGATCAATTCCTGCGCTACCTCTGGATTTCTGCTGTTTGGTCACTACTTGGAGACATACACCCGAATAATAGGTCCTGCTTGGAGCGGGTTCTATGGATTTCTGCATCACACTGGGCTACCCATTCAGTGCTTCTTGGAATCCCTGATAAGAATTCATTGAAAGCCTGAATGCAGTTGTTGAGGCCTCAGAATTTCCTACTTGTGTTGGTACTTCATTGAGAAATACACACTACATATATGAAAAATTCTGCTTTTAAAGAAGGATTTCTTTTCTAAGTGCCCTTAACTTTTTGCGTGCTGTTGGCTTGGCTTTATACTCCTTTGGCACAAAACTGTAACTACTACAGATGCCACTTACTCTATCAGCTACAAGATCAGTGCCAATGTGGTTAATTATCATCCCTGCGTAGCAATAATATTAATTCTGTTGGTGAAGGTATTCAAATATGTCAAATAATTTTTGATTCAGAGGGGATTGCTCTGACACTTACATACATGCTCTGATGCTGAAAAATGTCCATGACTAGAAATGCCTTAGCTGAGTCTTCCTTTACTGAAGACAAAATGGATGAACACATTTGTTTGCTGTCAGCTACCTTCTATATGTAGATTTTTAATATTCCAGGTGGACTACTCAGATTTAGATGCTGCTGCAACTAAAGTAAGTATGAATACCAATTAACTAACCAAAAATCCCCATTTTATTCAAGAAACATCTTCTTGAGCTGTCTGAGCAGTGAACACTTGCTTTTTTTCCTGAGTAGATGTCTTCCACTTTGTACCAATAAAATAATTAGGAAAATGTTATTAAAGAAACAGGTAAAAAGCTACCTAATTTGCTTCATCTACTTTATAAACCAATGGTTTAAGGAGTTAAGCATATTCTGATCTAAGGCAATGTAGTTTATGTCATATTAATTCTATTAATAAACCTTTTCATATTCTTTAAGTTTTGAGCCTGTTTTGCATTCCTCCAGATCTCCTATCTCACAAAAGATAAAGAGGTGAACTGAAACCACTACACTTATGTAGGCCAGTTTCCAAGAAATAGAACTCATTTATATGTTTTTCTCCAAAGTGCATAAAATTGGAAGTAGAGGCAGCTCAGGACTTCCCAGTAACAGTTAAAACTGAATTTTGCCATTCTGGAGGTGAGAGCCTTGGTCTAGAGTGCTTCAAGCTCCATGAGCTCAGGAAGAGCAGTGGACAGCAATGTCTGTGGCGAGTACCTGTTGTTGTTCCTGTTGCTCTGCTAAACTTGAGCCATGAGAGCAGCAGTAGGAACAGCCGTAAGGGTTGGCCAGAGCTCAGAGCAGCCAAGGCAACAGTGGTGCCGTGGATATTCTGCTGCTGCCTTTGTACAGCCCTAGGAAACAGTGTAGGGCCTTTATGGAAAGCAGCCCTCTAAAGAAGTTTTCTTGCATTGCATCTGAATTTATTTGCTAAAAAAATGCACACGGCAGTGATGGGTAATGCAGGTGATCAGCAGCTTTCAGTTAAGTGCTAATGCCAGCTGACACAAGAAAAGGAACCTGTCTCTTCTTCAGTGCCTTAACCCTACCTCTACAGCAGTGTAAAATATAAAACTTTTATTTTCTAGTCTTCTTTCCCCTGCAGAGAAATAATTCTTACTGATACAGGGCTTTAGGTTTTGACATCTTGAATGTCTGAGATGGGTATGTTTTGGGAAAAGAGGAAACTATTTGGCTGCTGGTGATATAAAAATGTGATGGAAAATTAAATTGTCTTAGTTTGGTCTATTAAGGTTGGATTTATAACTGCCACCCTTCCTCAATTTATTAAGATTTTTAATACTGATTTGATATTTCAAGTGGATATATTGTGGTAATTAAATGTAATGGAGCTTTAATATACCCAAAATATCTTCAGAGAACAGTGAATATTACTCACATCTCAATCCACTTAACAATGAGGGGAACCCACGATATAATTACAGTAACTGGAGAAAGTAATGGGTGAGTTTTTGAGCCTACTGTACCACAAAGAAAGGTTAAAAATGTCAAACACCTGTGACATCTTTAGTTGACATAAATTATATAAATACTTTTTTCCCAGCATCATATATTTGTTCATTGTGTAAATAATAGAATGAAGAAGTCAATTCTCCTGGGATCTTCTACTGACAGTTACTATAATTTTATAGCTGCTTCTTTCTAAGGGTTTGTAAAATGGATTTGAATATCAGTAGCATTATCTACTTCTCTTTTGAAAGTAGTTTCAAAATAGTTAAGGCTGCATTATGTTTCAGGATAGTGATTATAACTATTTTTGATATTCAATTATAATTACACAGTATTACACATTTTGTTCTGTACAATGTGGCCATCTTAACACTGTACTATTCATTATTTTAATATGCAGCTGAATTCTTGTTTACTCTAATTCTGATTTCAGACCTGTTTTGTCCTAAAAATAAAGATCTAACCTAAAAAGTATTAAGTGTTTGACATCGCTTGTTATATAGGATACTAATATATGGTTCAACACGAGGCTGACTCTGAAACTAAAAGAATCTTTTAAAATAAAGTTCAGAAGTGTATAAATTCCTTTAAAACAAAAATAAAAACACTTGAATTTTTTATCCTTAAAATCCTATCACTTCAATTATCCAATCGTGATATTTCCGGTGGCCACCCTTCATACTGTCGCCCAACAAGAGGAGCTGAAAGGTGACACAGATTTTAGGATCCCTAGTGGTACAAACAGGAATGGCATTTAACAGACTTGAAACCCAACTCCTAATGTAAGCATCCACATTACTGAATGGTTCATATGAAAAATGGACAATAATAATAATAATAATAATAATAATAATAATAATAGCATTTCTTATGTACTAGAGCTCCCTTATAAAGCCATAAATGCTTCCCTGTATCACAATACATGCAGTTAACCTTAGACAACGAGGTGGTTGTATATGGTAATTTGTAAGTAATTTATTTTGAAAGTTAAATCACTGAAAAACAACTAAAAGCTAGAATTAAGCTTTAAAGGTGATTTTAATTCTGCCTTCTTACATGTGGAAATTGGCAGACATTGATGTCAAGGGACTGCAGTTTCATTCATGGCCTTTATTGGAAGTATTTATCCAATACTTCTCTGCAGCACAGAAATAATTTCTCATATAGGCTAAGGAAATGTCATTTGTACAGAGTTAATCAGAACTACAGTTCATCATATAAGGTAGTGCAAGACAAGTGAGCCTATGGAAATCCAGAGAAGCAAAAGAAAATTTAAAAAAATGTATTGCAAAATAATAAACAGAATATAAAAAATATTGTTTGTTACTTCCAACTAAACTTCTAAAGAATTTTCAGAAGACCATCAAAAGGCAATTCTGAAAGGCAAAATTAATTCCAGATTTTCATTCCTCTTTGTGAAAAAGCAGCAGAGCTCTTGAAAGGTTAGAAAAAAAATGTGTAATAAAAATGCTTTTTCTTTCTCAAACTTGGCTCTGAAAAGAACTCATTTTTCCTTAAAATTTGCTGTCAGATATACCATGAAAAGTGAGAATGCTGCATTAGCAATTATCCATAAGGACATAAGGGTAATTTACCAGGGAGGACACTAATGTATCATGAGAGGTGCAGTCACGGAATCACAGAATGCTTTGGATTGGAAGGGACCTTAAAGATCATCCAGTTCCAACCCCCCAGCCACGGGCAGGGACACCTTCCACCAGACCAGGCTGCTTGGAACCCCATCCAGCTTGGCCTTGTGTAGGCTCTGAGTCCAGCCAAGAACCCCAGTCCCATGTCCCATTAGGCATTCACCCAGCTATGCAAGAGAGGTGAATCCCAAATCAGGCAGAAGCTAATCTTTCTCATCTACTTGTTAATCCAAAATACAGATCTCTTATCAACAAATTGCCAATTTCATTTTCCAGGTGGAGTATTGAAAAGTGTGAACTAGAATTTCCATTAAATCACATCCATAATTATTTACAGTCATCCTAGTGTCAGATTCATATTATACTGAAACCAGATAAAGTTTAAAGACTTATCTGTAATTTATACAGCTGGAAGATCAGAACCAGGTGCTACATTTCACATAGATAATATGCCTCTGTACAAAGGTAATATATGCACATAGAGATAATTTAAATCCATTAATTAATTCAAATTTTATGATCTTGTCCTATGAATACCTGTGTTATTAAGCAGTTATGATGTCAACATTATATAGATGCAAAATGTATATTTTAAAATCACTGTTTCTTTAATTTTAAAATCCAATTTGAAACCACAAGACACTAGTTATTAAAAAACCATTCATTAAAATGTTTCATTTAAAACACATGTAAATAAAAGTCTTCAGAATCTTTAAGGGCTGAAATTGTGAAGAACATTTTTTCTTAATTATATGACTTAGTGTTTTATTTACTAACAGAAACACTTCATGTATCTGCTGAGAAAAGAAAGAAAAAGTGAAGGATCCTATTAGCTATGCACCTGTGTACCATCCACAGAGACAGACACAAACTTACAAAATTCTTTGATTATTTTCTGAGATAAGTTAATATGAATGAAATATATTAAAAAAGGGCTCAGTTCTGCTTGTTCAATCATGTTCTGGCTTGAATTATATTAGTAAATATAAATCACATTAGAAAAAGCACTGCTTTATGGCTTTGTTTAATTAAAACACTGGGACAAGATAACTTTATACCAGATAAAAGAATTGCTGAGGAGCCTTTTTACACTTTGACAAACCCAGATGAAATTTAATATTTCAGAAATGGTCTCTGATATAATTGGAATAATTTTGAGACTCTGTTATTAATGAATATTAAATGAAAACCTTAAGGCTCAACTTAACTGACATAATCTCTCCCTGCAAAGCCATAATATGGAGCCTGCGTATCACAGGGAGTATTTTCCGTAAAAATATGAAGTAATGATTGGATAATATAAAAATAGCAACTAGTCCATCAGGGAGGAGAACAGTTTATAAAAAGTCTTCCCTCATAAATTCTTTTGCTAGCTGTAGCAGTTATGAGAAATGAAGAGCTCCTGTGAAGTGCCCAAGGCCACACTTTGGTTAGAAGCTAAGAACTACATCATCTTTAATGGGAGATACACTTCTTCTTTATGGAGGTGAGACCTGAGAGCAAGGTTTTTGTTGCAGAACAAAAAGGAGTTGTATTGTTTCCTTCAGTGCACTATCCATTGACAAAAGAGCTCTAAATAGAGGAGGAAGCACAGAGAACAGGTTGTGTACTTGTAAGGAACCACAGTTAGAATGGATCTGGTGTCCTACCTTGTACACGATGATGGGGATATCAATGACAATATAGATAAGGTCTCCCAGTGCCAGGCTGGCTATCAGTGCATTCGGGCCGTTCCTCATGCACTTGTTCTGGTAAATGATCCTCAGCAGAGTCGCATTCCCAACCATCCCAACGATGAAAATAGCACAGGATACCACGGTGTTAATGTATTTGAAAGTCTCAGCAATCTTAGTCTGCTGGGAGCATTTGACAGTTTGGTTGGACACCGGGGGCTGGATGGTGGTGAGGAGAATGCTGGATTCGATCCCTGAGAAGGTGGAAAGGGGGTTCCCCGAGTCACTCCGGTTGGCAACGTCTCTGTCAGAGCTGTCACTGAGGACAAATCCCGGGACCAGAAGCAGCAAAGAAACTCTCAAACACAAGGCTTCCATCCTGAAGTCCCCGGTGAGCAAATTCAGTGAGACAAGGGTTTGGGTTTTTTCTTCAGTATTTCAGTGAGGTACTTCTCACTTCTTCACCTGCAGAGAGAAACTGTAAGCAAAAAAAGAAAAGAAAGAAGAAGCACATGATCAGTATGATAGGTAGTCTAACACATCCCGTTTCTCCCTTAGGGAGGGTATCTGGATGTCCAGCCTCTGCAGCACATACGTGTAAACACCTGTTTATACTCACTGTGCTGCTCTGATTACCCCCATTACCTGTCTGACAAGAGGCAAACACAAAAAATTCCTTCAGTAAGTGATAGCTTATGCAAATAAGATCCCACGAAACCCTGTTAGCTTGAGACGGAATTTGTATAGGGATGGAAAAAATAAGGTGGATGAAATTCTGTTTCAAAATATAGTCTTGCAGGAAAAGTCGACCTGCCTTGGAGACTGCTGAATGGCATTTTAGCTAAAATAAGAAGTTATTCTTTTTTCTTTGAAAAAGAAAGGTAACAGCACTGCATTAAAAATTAAAGGTAGTAAATTCACAATTTTTCTGAGTATTTTTAATATATTGCAACAATTAGTCTTTATATTATTTTTCTCTTGACTTACTACCTGGATTTCAAATGAAGACTGTAAAGACATGTATTTCAAATCAAAATCTGGACTACATCCAAAATCCCTAAATATTAGGAAGAAGATTTTATAGTCCTAGGGTAGACCTCTGGCCAGGAAAAACCCTTCAAACTTTGTGATTTGGTCCTGAATGTAATTGCAACTCATGCTCAGCACTTAGCCTCAGTGAAGTTAATAATAAATAATTAAGCTCTTCTAAAGATAAAAAATAATTGGTTTAGTATTCAAGCAACAACTCATGACATTTCCAGGTAGGGAAGAAAGCATCATAGAATCCTGCCCCAGTGAGTGGGACTGCCTGTGTGTAACCCCTGCCACAGGGGTTGAGGATACTAAACCTCCAGTGAAACCAGGGACGACACTTAAGTCCATTTTCTTGAAGCCTTCATTTAATTTAAGATTTAGTTTGTTTGTTTTTTTTACATGGCTTATATCTGAAAAAGAAGACAAAGTGCTGCAGTGTCGACAAAAGAAGAGTAGAAAATAAAGTATTTATAACTTTCTGATTTCCAGGGACTCACCTGAAGTATTTGGGAGGATCCTTTGAAATAAATTAATCCTAATTTCATTCCCTATGGGGCTATTAAATCAGAGTTTATAGCAAGACGTTTACCAGAGAAGGAGGGAGAAAATTTACTGATAGTGCTTCTGGAGCAGGCACAGTATAAATATTTACTACTATTGCAGGCTTCTGTTGTGTGTGGTCTGTGGAAGTGTGTGTGTGTACTTCTAAACAGCAGCAGATGCGATGCTAACCGGAGTATTCCTGTCTGGCATGCAGAGTGCTGTCCCTCACAAACCAGGGATCCACCTTTCAATCCTTGTATTGCTGCATTTGACATCAGGAACTGACCAACTGGCAGTTCCCGTGGACTTTATTTCAAAGTTTAACATACTAAATAGTAAATCCTTCTTTATTTAATTAAATTAAATGGTGGTTATGATGGTATCTCAGGGCACTTAGCAGCATCATGGTGCAAGTGTGTTCACTATAGGTTTCTGAATCATACCAGAAACAACAGAGATGTTTGACTGTAATTCTTTTCAGGCAAGGATTGTATTATTTCCTGTGACTACAGCTCCTCAATTTACAAATGGGAGAAGTGTATCACTATTAAATGGCTTTCCCAAATACAGGTGATAGACCTAAGAACAGAACCCATAGCCCTATGTTTTAGTAGTTATATTAGTTTCCTCCTTCCTTTGTGCCCTTTTATGTGAAAATGTGATGTATGTATCATATAAACGTGGTGGTAGCATGGCAGTCATGCCGCCAGCATTCAAAGCTAGGAACAAAACTGACAATTACCATCTCTTCCCTCTCCCGGAAAAAACTTTCCCCTAAGAAGCAAAACTAGAAAGTTATTAATAGACTAACTTCTAAGGGTGTTTTTAAATAGATTCCTGATAGCCCTTCATTCGACTCTGTGCGTATTTTTAAAGTATTTATCTTGCTGCAGAATATAACATGCAATCGGCCTCGTAAGAGTAACACACTGGCATCCCTGATAACTTTCTGTGATAAGGTAATCTAGAATTGTCCTTCTTTACACGCATCCTGGGTACCTGGAGCGTGTGAGGGTGCTCTGTTAATCTGGGAGCCACCCGCCTGTGCCGTGCCTGTGCTGCTGCAGTGCTGCAGAAGCAGCCGCGGATGCAGGGAACTAAATTCCTGACTTGCCTGGAGTATCAAGCCAGAAAAATTCCCATGCCGAGGTTCGCAAGAAGAGACCGTACTAGTGGAAATGAAATTGTTCCAAGTATTAAAGATGAGCAAGGTCACCCCAAGACAAAACGTTAACAGGGCTTGATCAGTGTAAGGCAGCTGAGATGTGAACAGGAGCAAATGAAGAGGAGCAGGGCAGGAAGGCACTGAAGGGAACAACGCCGGCCAGGGGGATTCTCTGGGCTGTTCCCAGCGAGCGCTGCCGGGGAAGCCGCCTGCTGCTCCTTCTCCAAGGCGAGAGGAAACACGCTCCTTGCACCACCAGCAAGGGATCAATTCCAACATGCATTGGCAAACCAGTGCTGCCTGCCCTGCAGCCTACATAGAGAGCCTCTGGCAAGATCCATACATTGTAAACTTTATGGAATAACAGTTCCCCCAAGCTGCCTTGTGCCCCTCTCTTGTTCTCCCTTTCTCTCACACACTCACACCCGGACACAGAGGTGCACCACCGCCACCGAATCCCTCTCCGGGGCGTTTCCAGCGGTGCGGAAGGTGCCCGCGCCTCGGGCCGAGCTGTTCCCGGGGTGGGATCGGGATGAGACTCCCGCAGCATCCCGCGCACTTTCCCCGCCGCGCCTCCCCGCCCGGCTCACCCTCATGCTGGGGCTGCTGCCGCCGCCGCCTCGGAGAATTTCCTCTGAGTGGCTTTTCCTGGGATAGTCTTACCAGATCCTCCTGCCTGCCTCTGACTGGGTGGAATTGAAAATCCCCACCTCCGCTAAATCAGTGAACGAAAGAGACAGACTGAAGAAGTCGGAGCGTCCCCTCTTCTCTGCCCCCTCCCCCAATTAAAACAAACCTCCAGCCCGAACTGAGCCCCTGCCAATGTTAAACACAAAGGCTGCCTCCCGGGCACAGGGGAACACGGAGCTCTTTAACTCTTTCCTCGCTGAAACTGAGCACAGCTGTATTGCTGGACTCGTCGAAACCACAGCCTGGGGAACCCACTGCTGTAGCTGCCTGCTGATGGCACGCAGGATTCTCAGGAAGGGTCTGTATCTGATCCCACCAGACGGCAGAGGAGCCATGAGCAAATCGGGGAAATCTGATTAAATAAACCGCTTTTGCTTTGCATTTGCCCCGGGGTTGGCCAGGATCAGAGTCTCTGAGACAATCAGTAAAATTCTATGCGTGAGAGTTTCAAAAATGCTGGATTCGTAAACAGAAACTGCTTCTGAGTGAAAATTTCTTTGATCCATCCAGGACACACCTTGCTAATACATCTTAGTTGCATTTACAATGATAATAAGAGTGTGACATTTTCCGTCATTCCTATGTTTCCTGTTACTGTTCTGTCAAGACAGAGGTGCAAAAAAATTTGGAAAATTGCAGAAAAAGTGTAAAGTTAATTTATACCTAATGATATTTTCTCATAGTGAGAAAAAATGCCAGTATATCAGAGGGAGCAGCTTGTACTGGAATGAGCTTCAAAATCCCTTCATGCTAGCAAGTTTATGAAATTTTGAGTCCTTTGTTGAATCATTTCACGTTTCTCACTTCCTGGCAAGTTTCCATCTGGTTGTACCACAGAAATTATTTTCTAAACATATATGGGCTTCTTTTGAATGAAAAAAGGCAATCTTCCTAAATAAGATGTAAAAATATGTCGTCCTAAAACCACAAAAGCAGACTGAAAAGAACAATAGAAAATGTGATGCTAGTGGCCTGCAGAATTAAAATATCTGGCACTAAATAATGTAAGAATTTTTTTTGAACTTTATCATTTTTGCATAGTTAAAAGTATGCTTCTGTAATATGTTTGAAATCATCTGATAAATCTTGAACAGGAAAAACCAGCATCTGGATCACCTGGATTAGTGGTACTTTATTACTTCTAGAAAGTCATTGTGGTTAAATGAAGTGTCAAAACACAGGATCTTTGAAGGAACATACATGTTCAGGCTGAGAATCAAAGGGAGCCTACTGTTTGCAAATCAGATAGAAATTTAATTCAAAATCTCAGGTTGCCGTGAAGTTGAATAAGTGCTGACAAGCCACTAAATTATCCATATACTACTAAAAAATTCTTTACAGTTTGTTCATAGATGCTTAGTATTAATGATTTGCTTTGTCAAGAATCATATACATGGTAACTTGTTGGGAAAACTGCTGAAGAGCTGGAAAGGCTGTTGTTATAGACCATGTTCACTTTGTGGAGTGCTTTATAGAATGCAATTCTCAAATCTCTTTTGTATTCTATAAACATTGTTAAGACCCAATTCCTTTCCTGGGACCATTTGACTTTTATGTCTAAACAACTAGATTTGTAACAAAAAAAACCCCAAACAAAACAAAACAAAACAAAAAACCCTAAAAAAATCCCAAAACAAAACAAAGCCAAAAAGTATATTTCTGATCTTGTTCAAACACACATTTATTCTTCCAATTCATAATACCATGATTCCATGCATAACTATATTTACTATTACATGAAATAAATGTAATTAAATTATCAGATTTACTATGCTGTCAAAGATCTATTTCTAGACAGCATTTATTACCATTGGGAGTGCTTCTTTTATTGCCAACTCACATAAGCAGTATTAGGTATTAGAAATTACTGATCTGTGTTCTTTGTTATTTTCACTGTTGCTGTATTTTTAAATGGACCTTTGTTTTGTCTTTAACCTTCTAGGTGTCTAAAGCTCAGCTGATATCTTGTCTTTAATATAAATTCAAAAATTGTGTTTAATTGTTCCTGCTTTTATGGTGTTCAGGAAAGTAACATGGAAAAGGAGGTTTTCATGTATGCATTACGCAAAAACTGCAGTTGCAAATGCAGCTGACCTCAGCTACTGAGAAAAGTGATAAAATGCAGTTCTTCACACCAAGATGTTTTCAGCTGTTAGAGACGTTTTCACCATCATTGTAGCACTGCTGTCCTGTGTGTGGAAGAGTTCTTGACTGAGGACCCTGTGTACCAGTTTCAGCACAGTGAAAGTGTTTCCTCTGACCTCTTCTGTTTTGTGTCTTCAACAAACTACTTAGCTTGTCTTGCATAACTCCAGAGATTCAGAGTAAGGGCAACATATCAATCTCATTAGAAAAAAACTACTTGGATTTGCAGCTGGAGTGAAGAACACTATCAGCATTTTGTAAAGCTATTAATTTTCACGAAGCCTTCAGGTATTAGAAAGAAATACGTTCATTTTATTGGATTGAAATGGATGTTGAGCAAATGTATGACTTGTTAAGCCACTTACCTCCTCAGATTTGGTATGAAATAGGAACATATGTTCATCAGGTCATGGAGTCCTAAACTGCATTACTGAGATTCAAAACACCAAAATCAAAACCAGACATTGTTTATAATTGGCATTTCCATAAGCAGTCAGTTGGTGTGCTTATAATCTGTAGCATTTTCAGAAAATCGGAAGTTATTCATCACAAAGAATGTAAATATCTAATTACTCTGCATTCTTTCTCTAGATTTCTGAGACAGTTTTTATCAGAAGTAATACAAACAGTAGAAAATAGGAGCCACTTGGATAATTTGGAAAAATTAACCTAGATACTTCTGGTTACAATACTGGATAACCGTTTCACTTTGAATTCAATATCTAGATCTAGTGAACAAGAACTCAGCAAATCCGAAACTTCTCATGTAAACATGCTAATTTCAAAAACACTTGTTGGGCAGGTTTCTCAACTTTTACTACCCCAGTTCAGTCAGAAGTTGCACCTCACTGAACAAAAAGAAGAATCATCCAAACCATAGAGAGTATTTCTATGTTGTGTAGACAACCTGTTCTTCGACAAGAGATGCACCTACACAGCTGCTTTAGAAGAATTCAATTTAAAAGAGCACTCTCCAGAAAATGTAAATTCGTTGAAACCCGGGGCTCATTAATTCCAGTGATTATTGAACTGGTTATTTGCTTCTGTTATGTAACATTTTTGTTTCCCAGCTGCTTTATTTAAATTGTATCTCTACTAATTCTAAATCTATAACTCTGGTTTTGTCCTTAGCACAAATAAATCCTCTTTGTGGCAAGGCTGTCTTGCTCCTCCCTCCCTGCTTGCCCTCTCCTTTCCTCCCTCCATCTTCCCCCTTTCTCTGTCTCTCATCTGTTTCCTTCATGCTAATAGAAAATTTTGGCAAGTTACAATGTGAATTCCTAATTCAAAGAGAATTATAGTGAGAATGCTATTGTATTAGTTTATTCTTATAACTGGAAAGGTGTTTGTATTAGAACCACTGAAATATTCCTGCCCTTGGACTATGGGAACCTGAAGCTGTGATAGAATCAGAAGGGTTAAAGGATTGAAGTTTAAAGGACAAAATTGACCATGGAGCCAAACAATTAATATAGGAACAACTGCAGGAGCTACTGTACCCCAAAGGGGAATATTAGTCAGGAATTGGGCGTATCTAAATTTTTCAGTATCTTGATTGAAAAGTTTGAGTAAGAAGCGAGCTTCCTGGGTCTTTAGTGTGCAGACTGGAGAAAAAATAATATGTGTTGTTAATTCCCTTCAATTGCTGAGCATTTCAGCTTCCTCTGGGGAGCATTTACCTGCTGTGTTAAATACAATAGACTAAGAACATTTCAGAAAAGATTTACTGGGAGAGGTAATGTTGTTGGTTTTCATTTCCAGAGATGGAAGCCCTAATTCTTATGCTCTGGATTTTATCAATCTACTTGGTGGGAGGCAGTGCAGAAGAGAGAACCTGACTCTTCTCCCTCATTCTCAGTGACAGATGATGAGGCAAAGGACACAAGAAATGTGTTCTTGAAATACAAGAAATTAAATTTGAACATAGGAAAAACCACTTTCACTATGAGGATCATCAAAGAGTGACACAGGGTGTCCAGAGAGGTTGGAGAATCTCAATCCTTGAAGATATTCAAACCCCAGCTGGACACGGTCCTGAGTGACCAGCTTTATGTGGCTGGGCTCTGAGCAGGGGCATGGGCCAGATGATTTCTAAGGGTCTCTTCCAATCTCAAAGGTCTGCAAAGCTGGGATTCTGTGATTCAGGTGAGAGGTCCATTATGTCATGAGTATTTTGACTTGAGCTTCGGAATTATAGTGCTCAAAATTCTTCAAGTTATATTGTTTGTATTGGGAACTGATGTGGTGTTGAATTAAGCATGAACTTCACACACACGCACAGAAGAGCGCTTGTAAGTTAATGTCCTATGTCAAGTTGGATATTATCCAAAAGGATAATGCGTGATGTTTAGTGAAATATTTAAAAAGAGTGTACTTTTTAAATATCAGCTCTACATAATTTTTTTTTCTTCTCTTTTGAGGCCAAGACAGCAAAATGAGTGACTGTAGGGAGCATTTGGGGATCTTCAGCTGTTCTCATTCTTCATCCCCATTGTTTCAGGCTACCCTGAAACTAGCTGTGAGCTAAGGGAGTTCAAGGAACCTGCTCCAAAAAGACCAGTCTTCAACGGTGACAGATAAAAATATTTCCACATAAACCCCTAAATATGCAGTACAATGAAGAACAATAAAATAGCAGTATGTCACAGAAGATGCCTGTTACATAATCATGCAATGAGTGAAATTATGCAATGAGTGATTAAAAGCACACGAAAGAAAAAAAAGGGAAGGAAGAAAAAACAGATATAAAGATAAATTAAAATTTTATTTAAAGAACTTTAAGAGGAAGAGAATGTCTTAGATTAGAAAATCTTCCATAACTTACAAAAGTAAGCGTCAATCTGCATTTGCAGATGGGAGCCTGTGCAGAACACAAGTTCTGCAATAGAAGAATGCTGTTCTGCTGCCAGCTGCATCTTTTATTATCTTTAGCACTAATAAAATTATCTAGATAAGATAGTGAGATATTCAAGTGCCATTTTATCTTAATCTAAATAAGGTTAAAATTATTTCTATTGGCTACTCTGCAGTGAAACTGTTTTTCATGGAAAACCCTGACTCATCTCATTTCTTTCTAATGTTTCTACATTATCTAATTTTTGTTAGTGTAACTAAAACTGAGTTGAAATAAGCTGCTTGTACATTTACTTTGATACAGTAAAGTCCCATTCTTA
This sequence comes from Aleadryas rufinucha, assembly GCA_013397815.1. Taxonomy (NCBI): domain Eukaryota; kingdom Metazoa; phylum Chordata; class Aves; order Passeriformes; genus Aleadryas; species Aleadryas rufinucha. The sequence goes on along the minus strand of VZTH01014758.1, from coordinate 325,773 downwards.
TATTATTCAATATTAAATGGCTAGCATAAACTATTCCACATATTATCTAACTGTAAGCCACATAGGTAGGCCTATTTACAGACTTATCATTAAGTGATAATAATTACAAACTTCTGCGTGTTTTTATAGATGTAAGGAATTATCTGCAACACGATTTTGAGATAAATGATCGAGGTTTCCAGAAAAAGTTTCACCATTATTTTCTGCTCTCTAGAAAATATTGTTTATTGGAAACCAAAGCACACATTTAGGTAACTAACACGGCATTAAGACAGTGTGAATAGAAAAATCTAGATATGTCATACTTGAGAGAGAAGGAGCTGAGAAGGAGCTGTGATAAAAGCTCTCAATCCTTTCAAAAGGGATCCTTCTCTTTTTATGTTCATCCATGAGAGTATTCTGTCTGTTTGTTTTAACAGTACAGCTGGCTGCGTCTCAAGTTGGGAAAGGCTGGGTTAGGATATGATTGTGTTCCTGGCTATAGGATTGGTATGTGCTGTCTCGTGTCATCATGGCCTTGCTGTGACCTGGATTTCCACGGCAATGACTTTTACCTAGTGTGTGGAAGAAGTGTTTCTGTGGTATTTGGCTGTGTTAATGCAGTTCAGTGATACTAAGGTTCAGAATTGTCAAGAAATCTGAATTTGTCTTGAGGATTCAGAGCATTGGGAGGCAATTAACCTTGGCTCTCTTCATTCCTCTTCCATCCCAGCTTCTTCACAGAGAGCCTTATCTCTTTTGCTGTGTTCAGTCTAATGAGAACCCCTCATATCTCCACACGTGCCTGGTAGTCCTCAGACACCAACACCACTGGTCATCAGCCGTCTTCCTTTTCCTGGTCCTGGTCCTGCTGTGGTTTCTCCAGCAGCTGGGAGTGTGCCCATTTCTTCATGCACAGAACAGTAAATGGTTGAATTTTGCTGTTTTACCCTTAATCCCAGTCACAGTGCTGGGGCCTGGTGGGGTGAGGACAGACAGACAAGCAAAGTGGGAGGACTGTGGCATCCCCCTTGGCTGCTGGCCATCTCTTGCTGCTCCCTCACAGAGGGAGGGTGTGCTGGGAAGAAAAGAGGGAATGATTTTATGTGTCTTACTCCAAGTATCCCAGACAAAGGATCCAACTCAGTTCTGCTATCTTTGGACAGAAATATTTCTTTCTCTGGTAACAGCGATTTTATATTGCCTTATAAAATAACTTGAAACTGAGCTGATTTCCATGTGTCACACCACTCTGAATGAACCTATGTCTTCTCAAATAAAGGGAAATTGCATAAAAATAAACTAATAATTCTGTTAAAATATGCCATCATATAATCCTACATGTGTATTGTTAATTTTATTTTTATTTTTGTCAGAGTCAGTACTTATAGATTGTTCAGAATAAGAAATGAAAAGGAACAAGAGATGTTGTTTCCAGTCTCCCTTTCCTGGCTGATATTCCACTACAGTTATAAGGACTTTCATTTTATGATATTGGATTTTTGTCAGAAATAACATACAGAAGCGAGTATACAATAAGTCCTTTGTATCAAGCTGTAACACAAGACTATTCTATTTGTATAGATTAAAAAATAAAATTTGAGACTGATGCAATTCCTGGGCACAGTGAGGTAAAAAATGATAGTAGTTTTCTGTGATAATTCTTATGAATATAGCCAAAAGCAAACTATTGTCAATAATTAAATAAAATCATGTATCTTAGGTATCAAGCAGCAGTAAGCTCAGGTTTTGTATTTTTAACTACCGATTATCCTAGTCAAAAATTTTCATCTCCTCTTAATTGATTTAATGTGCTATTCAATTAAACTATTTAGGAAGGAGGTTAAAAAATACAGCCAATAAATGCATGCAAATAGAAGTTTATGTGCTCTTTGAACTAGCAAGTTTATAATTTGCATCATACTTTCCTGCGGAAGAACATCTGGAAAAACACTTTCCACTTACTTCTGGATGTAAAACTCCTATTTTCTAACCCATGAATAAATGGTGTATGCTCAAACTTAACTTGGTCAGATCTAAGATGGTGGGAATGTAATGTTCTCTTTTGCCCCATGAAACCTCTGTAGTTATTTAGAATATTGAATTATGAATATACTAAACCCCAGGAATATTGTTGTGAAACAGGTGCTGAAAGCACACATATCAAGCTTGTGGTCATGTGTTATTTCCTGCAGACCCACTAAAGTAAAATATTTTGTGGGATGCTTACAGCACTGTTGGATCAGATTCTCAGCTGGCATAAGGGAGTGTAAATCTCTTGTTGGAAATGGAAATACATTTATTTGTATTTTCAGGGAAGGATCATAGATGGTGTAATTCTTTCTGACTCACATTAATGGATGGTGAAGGGACCATGCCATCGTGTGCATGTCTCTCAAAATATGCCTGAAATGGGACAGCTGTTGCAATTTTCTGCAAAAGTTGTTCCTGCTTCTTAAGAATTTTGATTGAGTAGTTTTTTTAGTACTTCCCGATTTTTTAACAATTATTAATTTGCTAGTGGCTATAATAATCTGGATAGGCAAGTTTTCAGTAAGTGTTGAAAAAAGTTGAAAATCAAATTTGGATTCTGAAATAATCTGTAATTTGAAACATTAGCCTGTGAATAAAAATATTTAAAGAAATCTGCATCCAAAGAGGCTTTAGAGTGGAATAAAACTACTTTGTACTGACATTCTGAATGGGCCCTACAGCTTGAGTGAGGGCATTTTTAAAAATAATTAAAAATAATTACAAATAATGTATATGTGTGAAGTTACATTAATCACATAAAGTTTATAAACAAAGATAAAGTTATTTTAAAAATGTAAACAAATTATTTATACAGCCATATGAAAATGAAATGAGTGGGCAAAGCTGGATTCTTGTAAATAAAATAATTTAGCTGTTTGGCATATAGTCATAGCTAAATATCTGGGTCAAAGCATCAGCAGATGCCTGTGGTTGATTCATAACATGCAGGTAGCTATCTCTTTTTCTTTCTATTTCCAATAGGTGATATTTAAATCTCACCTATACTATCACTTTTGAAGTGATGGCCAAGAACAACAGAATTATGAACAAGAATTATGAACAATATAGGACAGAAAAGACTTTTGGATTTAGGTCTAAAATACAGTAACAGTCTAGCAAAATGCAAGAGCTTGACTTAGAACCTTTACTTCAGACTGAACTTTGTTTGGGTCAAGACCTGTGTGCTGACTCCTGGAAAAATAGGGAAAGCGATACCAAAAGCCTCAATATTATTTTCTGTAATTTTGTAATGCTTTCTTGGAATTTTGTAATATACTGAAATACTTGAGGGAGTTGCTTGTGAAAAACTCGTGCTGAGATATTTTGGTCTCTGTAACCTTTTTTAATTCAGGTTTCAAAACAAATCTATGAAAATTGTCCCACCTCTGACGAATGTTTGTTAGCTCCACTTCACCTTTATTCCTAGATAAATGCCCTCAGATTAAAGAAATTTACCCACCTTTGCAGTTGTTTGAATATACATGCCTGTACATATCTATCAGATACAGAACACTAGATCTCATTTATTGTCAAAATTCATATAAGCAAAAAAGTCTTTCAAGTTATGCAGAAGTAGGAACAAAAAGTGTATGATTTTTGCTGCTAGCATTTGGCGAGACTAAAGGGAAATGAAACAAACAGATGTCCTAGAAGCTGTCAAGACCTAATAAGTCTGGTATTAATAGACATGTCTGGGCCAAGCATTCTCTAGAGATAGTAACAATAACTGTTGCTTCCAGAAAGTCAATGCCTCATCTCTTCTATTTTCTACAGGGTTCACATTTTCAATTGTTGTGCTTTTTTGGTTTGTTTTTTTTTTAATCAATAATTACTTATTATAATGCTGTCTGTAGATTTAATTTCCCACCCCTAATGAGGTGTTTCAACATGAAACAAAGTTTAAGGGTTTTCCTGTTGGTGAGTAGGAACTGATAGTTTAATTCCTTCTGCCCTGGAGGGCTGGTATGATTTGCCATATCAAGAAATTCTAGTTTGAACAGATGTGTTTGGCAATTTCTGTCAGGGTCAGGCTATCTCCTGGTATAAGTTTGTCCTGTGATAGTTCAACTCGCCTTCCTGATGGTTCATCACCCGATGGTTCTGTCAACTATAACTGACAGAGCATCTCCCCAGCTCGGGAAGGTGGATCAATAACACTTTCACAGTCTCCTCTTCACTTAGGACTTTGGATGTGTAATGATAGTGACTGAACTTTTTTAAAACTTTATTCCTTCTGGTAGACTACAGCAATTTTTGGTCTCTTATTTAACCACTCTCAGACCACTTATGTGAAAACACACTGGCTTAGCAGGGGAGTTCAGTTTCTTATCACAACTCTCCTTTATGAAAAGCATGCTCAGAACAGCTGTAAATGCAAGTAAATAGAGGGAATGACACAGAGCATTATTGTGTTCTAATATTTTCCCTGGCTGAGCTTAGCACCACTTGCCTTGCTGAACAAGTGATGGCATTGCTCAGTCACCATCTTAGGAAGGATCTCCTTCAAAGAAAGCAACTCTCTCTTGTGCTTTCTTGTTCTTTAATTTGCTTGTGCATTCTTATGTTTATCATATTTTCCTTACTTCACTTGATTATGTCCCCTATGATGACCTACAGTATTTTACAGGCTAGACACCATATTTTAAGATTTGTACTGAAGTGTGCATCACTCTACCCTGATTGCTGAGGCACTGCTGCAAAAGGTACCATGGCACTGTGTTACTGTCTGCTTTGATGAAGCTCTGCTTCTTAGAGGTCATGCACATCTGAAAAAATGTTCTGTTACCATATTCATTACAGGTATCCTTGGGACTTATTGACAGTATCTTGTTTAGTCACCTTTTTCTAGAGCACTTTACTTATTGTGAAGGTTTTATGCTTCATTTTTTCAAAAACGTAGTTCTTGAGATTAACTTTGAGTAATGGAGAGCTGAGATGGATCCAAAACTCTAATGAAAGCCACTGTTCTGTTTGGAAGGCAACACATATCATGATATGCATTGCATTTATCTGAAGGGCTGGGGGTTCACTGACATTTGCTTTATTTATGCATACATAATAAACCTCAGAGACATATTCATGGACTGTGTGGATCCTGGAAAGCATTCAAAAGACTGAATTGTTATTTTAACCAGATCTTTCATTAAACATTTCTAATCCTCTCCTCCCTGTACTCACAAACATCCAAGGAAATAAAACTATCAATATTTTTAAAAAATACACTCTTTGTGTGTAACATCTCTGTAGATGCATGTGAAATTCTCTGTGGCAGTTCTGTGGGGTTTTTAAGAAGTAGAGGATTTTAGGGTTTTTTGATTTCAAAATGATTTAGTCAAATGTTTTCAACCACTTAATGAAAACAAGCTGGTGCTAAGCTTTTAAAATGGCTGGCACCAGGAAAAAAATCTTTGCACAGAAATGAGAACATTTCTCAAAGTCTGTGGTATTCTTTTGGGGTTTCAGTAGGAGGAACCAGTATACAGAATCTTCTCTGATTGCTTTGAAGTAAAATATGTCTTCTCACCCAGTTCAAAGTAGGCCACGAACAGGAATGTAGTTACCCAAATTTCAGGTGCTGCTACCCATTAATTGCTTGTCATCAGAAGCTGAACAGATCCATCTCCTAAAGCTCTGTTATGGGAAGAGAGGTTAAATGTGTTGCTAATTCTCTTCATGCCAACTCCACCTGATGATAATCCCTGCTTGCGCTTAGGTGTTAAATCACGGCAGCTGAGTTGGTCTGAAACAAATAAAGAGAACCTTGGCCAGGCCTTCCTCATGGAGAAGAGTGGGTAGTGGGGGCTATAGGTAATGCTGTGCAAAAGAGATGGCATTTTTGTGGCTCTGACTCTGGAGGTTGTTATAAAACTCAGGAAAATTTTAAATTATTTTTATGTCAAAACTGTGGAGTATTTCTTGGGAAGAGCTGATTAGTTAGTTTGTGCTGGCAGTTGCTAGACCTTAAGCTTTATAGAGAGGAGGAAAAATTGAAACAAACTGATGTTTTAGTTAAGTGCTTTCAGCTTTCTGTTTCGTGCAGTTTGACTTTTCCTTACGTTTTTATTTCTTACTAGCTTGTGAGTCTTGTTCTGACTGGCCTGAATCAGTTGTGCTTTGCTGATGTCCACATGAGTGTGCTGACAGTTCTCACCTTGGCCACCTTTACATTGAGATCAATTGGTTGAAAAAGTTCTTCAGCTGGGGAAGAACAGCTTCTAAACAGAAGGAGAAGCTTTATTTTTTGTTTCTTGTTATTTGTATTTGTTCTTTTATTGTACTACTGTGTTTATTTGTGCTTATATTTACTTAATGCATTCAGTATGCTTTCTGAATAGATGCTGAAGTAGAACCACACATTCATGCCTAATCAACTTGTCTGATGTACAGCTGTTAAGTCAGTCTATAAAATACTGTATTTATTTTATTTATGGCTGTTGTGTATGTGACTCCTTGGTGAGAAGCAAGTTTAATTCAAAACGTATTTCTTGAAAGCAACATAGTAGTTGCTCAGCCACAGTCTATGGTTAGAAAGCTATCCAACAAATATGAAAAAAAATTACCCCAACTCCAAATCACACAGTGAGTTTATAAAAACAACTTCACAAGTTGCAGGTTTGACATCTGCCTAGACTAAAAAGTCTAAATGATTTAAATAACTACTGGTGAGCAAAGAGATAATCTTTCACTCTTTGCATATGTGTTTTACAAAGTAAAACTTATTTGGAATCAGATTGGAAAGATTTTTCTCTTTCCACTAATCTGTGCCAGAAGCCAATTATAGAACACATCCCAGTAATGGCAATAAATAATAGTTAGGAGAATGCATGCTACAATTTGTTGTTGCCAAATAAGACCCTTTAATAAGAAGCCTGGGTATTCTCTTTAAAGTGACGTTTCAAAGGTTTTCTTCCCCATTTACAACTAAAGAATTGGTACACTTCCAGTATCTTGGTGCATTTGAAAGTTAACTAAAGCAAGCATATTTTTTTATGCTTCAACAGCTTCTTCCTCCTCTGAATAAAATATCTGAAGCATATAAGGAATGAAATCCTGACCACTTTGAAGTCACTTGGAAAATTCCTTTTGCCTCTCAGTGAAGCTAGAATTTCACCCCAAGCGACTCAAATATTATGTTATTCTAAATTGCATTGTGGAGGAGGTTAGATTGCCATTTTATACCATTTTAGTATTTCAGACTTTAAAATAAATTCCAATTGGCATCTAGCTTGAAGCCCTTAAGAGATTATTCTCTTCAGCTTCTCTACCTTGTGACAGAGGTCTGAGAGCCAATATGGAATTTTGACATTTTCATACTGAAAAACAGAAGGCCCAATAAGTGTTCATGCTCCTCTGGCTGTACACCAAAGGTTTTATACAGAAAGAATGCTTGTGGAGAATTAAGAATGTTTTCTGCAACAAAAAACCAGCAAGTCCAACAGTCATGATTCCTAGAGAGAGGGCCTGTTTCACTGACATTGCATTAGAAGCTTTAGGGTTTCTCACCACTGATTACAAACCTATTGCAGGGTAGGCATGGGGCACACTAAGAGTTTTCATTTGTGCATTTCCAGCATTGATTACTTTCCTTCCATTCATTTGCTACCAGTTCATTTATAGTCTGGAAATACTGTGCTTGTTTTCTGACAACAATAACTCACAGCATTCAAGATTTTGGGGGTGACACTAACTCTACAGACATAACAAGCTCCATGTTGGAAGGGACACTTAGTGAAGTCACAGCTGTCAAAGTGATTACTTTAGGGACCTGCTGTCAGTAGGACTTAAAAATCGCAGCAATTTTTATGGAGCTTTTGGAGCCTTTGAGTTCTAAATCCCTTTTCTTTTTCTGTGTCTGGCACAGAATATTCTGTGGTTGCAGAACTGGTAGCTTGTCCAGGACAGATGTAAACCATATTGATGTTGCAAACTATAAATTTTTTTATTACCAGGAAAGTAAATTGTAATGCTTCTGAAAGTGCACAGGATAAAATACTGGGCAGAACACAGATATAAGAGAAAAGATAGTAGACATCCCAAGAAAGAGGGTGAAAAGCTCAGCATATATCTTGCCAAGAAAAATTGTTTGAGTTTCCAGCGCTACCAGAAGGATAGTATATTTTTTACTATAAACCCAGTCCAAATTCCTTTCAATAGAGTGACATCCTGCAGAGGGTATCCAGTAATATAGTCCATAAATAAGTATGGCTGGAGTAAGTAAAGCTGGTAAATAATAAATGTTAGCTTGTAATCTATAGAACAAGTTTATATTTGAATGTTTACAGGGCATGGGAAATATGTAACCCCCAGGGAGATGAACAGGATTTTTTGTCCCTGTACCTGGCTTATTGGCTCACAGCCATTATATATTTTCCTTTGCTTCCTGTCCCTTGTTATGAGGAAGGAAGCAGATGATGTAATTAAATTGCAAATGTATATTTTAAAATATATATGTGTAATGACTATATCACTGCGCATATCCCATGCGTGTGAAGTTTCTGTAACTGGATAAAGAAAAAAAAGGCATTTTTTTTCTATGCCATAAAACCAGTATTATATAAAATCAGTTTGAATCCATGATGAAAAAGTTTTCAGTGGTCTAGATTCATATCTCAGATTGGTCCAGGATGTAGTGGCATTGTCCTAAATGAAGAGATAAGATTGTACTGTGTGACTCGTCAGAAAAATTGGTAGTAAAGGCCTCAGGTCACAAAACTCTGCCTTGCAGATCACATTCATACCAGGTCATCCTCTTCTTGTACCCTGGTGAATTACATGGATTTTATCTAATTTGATTGCCTAATGTTCCAGGTATTTTCACAATTCTCTTGACATTGACATTAATAGTCTTGCTCTAGATTTTCACAGGAATGAGAGAGATAATTCTTGCAAATTTCTTACATTTTTGAGAAGCATCTCTGCTTCCAAGAAAGCCACAGAATCATCCTATGATTCTATGATGCTTCTCGAAAATGTGTTGCCTACTTTTAAGATGGACAAAACCGGTGCAGAAGCCTCAGGAGACCAGGCTTTCTTGGAATTCTTCTGTCACTTACGTTTTGTCTTTGATGGAAATGCCATTCAGAAAATCTTTCCCACAGCATTCTGGTACTGTGAGACTTGGCTTTGTCTAAAGAAGCTTCTTGAACATTCAAAAACATGACTAACCAAATCTCAGACTAAGCTGATGTTGAGAGTCAGTGAAATTGGTTTAATTTGCATTCACAGAAATACTTTTAAAATGTGTTTTCTTGAGCAGAACACTCCTGAATCCAAAGCATAGGCCTTGTTCTACCTGTAAATTTGAGGGTTTCAGTAGTTTCCTATTGATCTAATGTGTGCAGTTTGTGTTCTTGCATTTCTACAATTTTTGGATTTCTTAGCAGGTGCCAGATTCTCAACCTAGAATCTCCCCTTCCTCTGAAGAATTCTTAGAATTTTTTTTTTTTTTGTAAACCAGGACAGCCAGAAAGGACAAAATAAAAAAAGAGCTAACATTACTTAGTCAATATTTGAGTACAAACCATCAATATGAAACAGATTACAGACTTGCAGAATAGCTGGAGTTGGATGGAGCTTTAAAGATCAGTGCAGAAAATGCCATGTTTAGATGCAGTGGCAGGTGGGAGTGTTTCCCAAGGATACAGGGAAGTTCTACAAAGCTCTGGTGAAATCCTGTGTGTTCTGTTTGAAAATGCATGTTCCTGCTGTGCATATTCCCCTTATTTGCTTGCTTCTGTATTTAAAGGTTATCTGTTCCCCCTTCTGAGATGGTATCTGTGATGATATACCTAATGTCCTGATTTGCATGATCAGGGAGTGTTTTCACCACATTTAAATGCTGGCGATGAACACGTAGAGGTGTCTATACTCATCCCACCTAATTGATGCACCTAAGCTAGAAGGGTCATCTGTCTAGAATCTTTCCTAATCACTGGGGAGAGAAATCTTTCATCTGCTGTAAAGGCAAACCCCAAATCCTTCCTAACATAGGCACCTACATGTGATGATTTAAATACCCTCCTTTCTGCCTTCAGCCATCTTTATTAATATATTCCTGCTTTGTATAAGAATTTATTTGTTCAGTGTCCAACTTGGTGTGAGAAGACTTTGCTAGGTGTGTCTACTAACTCCTAAAGAGTGCTGATCTTAGCTCCAGAAGTCCTGGAACATTTAAGGAAAAGGGAAGAGAGATACAAAATGATACACACATGATGTTACGTACTTAGAAGTAGTGTCAGATTCAAAAGTGCCTCAATCTTGCCTTGGTTAGGTAGATGACCTTTGAAGTTTTTGTCACTGTGCAGATGAAATTAGGCATGTGCAGCTGTTAATAAATTATGTGCATAGATGGATGTTTGCCAGGCTTTAACTTATGAGAGTATTTTTTGCATGAGCACACTTGTAGGACTGCATCCTAATCAGATACTGAGTTCTAGAGAGAGTAGGCTGAATGTAGAGAAACCGGGAAATGATACAGAGAAATTATAGTTTCTTTGCTAGTACACTTTTTAGGGTTTTTTTGAAAGAAAGTTCAGTATATATGAATTAGAGAGTTTATTGGCAATAATTTGCATCTCTGTGCAAAACATCTGATTTTCACTTTGCCACTCCTTATGCAATATTTCAATGATGTATGATTTTCACAAGTCCCTTTGTGTCTTTAATGTTTGGACTCTCAGAGTTACTTCTTCAAAATGTTAAATTCTCCCCCAAAATATAGGTTCTTCTATATCCACTTCTGTGCATATAGATCCACAGAACTACCAAACTACAGAGTGGTTGAGGGTGGAAGGTAACTCTGGAGGTAATTTGGTCCAACCCTCTGCTCATGCAGAGCCACCTCGAGCTGTTTGCTCAACCTTACGATAACATCATAGTCTGTCAGGTGTATTTTCTGACAATCATTAGCATTTATATGTCAAACTGTATTTTTTGTGAATAATGCTTAGAACTTTAAACAGCAGCTAATTACTGCATGAATTTTGAATTTTGAATCTGTAAAAGCCACATAACCACACCTGGGAATATTAACAATACCTTATTCTCATGTATTTACTAACTACTAAGTTATTGGATCTGAACAAATGGGTTTAAAGTATTCAACCCTCAAATGCAAGCTGAAAGAACTAGAAAAAACAGCTGGAAATAATTAAGTAATTGGTTTCTTCTCTCTGGTAAGAGAGAAACTTCTGTAAGATGCCCCCAGCTCAAGTTTAAACAACTGCAATATAGATCCTGTCAGCCACATCAGGAATCAGTCTAGAGTTGGTTGTCCCATGGAGGCATTTCAGTTCCAGGGCATCCTTTTGCCCTCATAGAACTATTAACAACTGCTTCATGAATTCTCTGCAAACATGGACACTCCAAAGAAGCTGAAGTGTAGGCTTGCTGTGTGTAGCAGTAAGAATGAAGTTAAAAGGCATATTGTGAATTTCGTTAGTGTTTCACTTTGTGGCTTGTTTTCCCAGAGAAAAATTTGCAAATACGGAACAAAAATTTTTGTGAGCTCAAATTGGCACATTGTCCCCATGGTTTTTCATCGTAATGTGAACAGAGCTTACCAGTACAAAAATTCTTTCTTTGTGCTCTATGCTTTGTTCACAGTTTATATATTGTTAAGTGTGCTTGGAGAAGAGTTGCACTTTACGCGTATCTCTGTAAAATGGTCACAGTTATTCTAGTTCACCCACAGCAGCTTTAAAGAGTAAAAACTCTGTTGGAATCCTCAGTGTAAACATACCAAACTGAATGAATGTGTTTGCAAACTCCATACTTGCTGCCCATGTAACTATTGCCTTCCCCATATATAAAAAATTATTTGGAAGCTAGTCCAACAGCCTAATTCAAATCCTTCTGAAATTAAATGGATTCTTGTCCCTGAAATAGACTTTGGATGATGTTATATCATTTTTTTAACTCCAGTAGTAGTGTTTTGATTTCCATTGAATTTATGAGATGACTTACATGCTATTTAAAAATGTTGGTATAAATCATTGCTTTCTGAGTTTCCTTCCTTATTGAATAAATCTAATATTAGGAGAACTCATAGCTGTATGAGACACAGCAAGTATGAATATGTCTGTGGCTAAAGAGTGGGAACTGAAATGTAGCTGAAACAGAGCAGTACAGCTCCAAATGCAGTCCGTATGTCAGATTCTGGTTGCAATCCATGGGTGCAGACTGTGTGAGTAGCACCAGTTCTGGCTTTACAGTGATATCAGATAGATTTTATTTGAAGCTGATGTGAATTAGGTCAGAATTTCAGAACTGGTCAAAGTTAAAGTTGAACTGCAAAGTTAACATTGGGCACCTTGATTAAATGACCTAATATCTCAGCTGGGATGAACTTCTCAAAATTACCTTGGAGGTGAAAATTATCTGTGCTCAACCTTTCTAAAACTTAGGCCATGGTATCATGACTTTTAGACTGGCTTGCAGAGCATACAAGAAAAGATCACCATGAAACTTGGCCTTAAGGATCAGAGCAAAATATTACTGTGCTGAGCAATAGCATGGACTGTGAGTACATTTGATTTATTAAAATACACCAGGGTTTCTACAATAGCTACAAAAGTGATGTTCTATTTAATTTCTTTAACTCTGTATTAGTACAGCAGGTAGTAGAATAGGGCTTTTTCAATAATAAAAGCTCAAGTGTATTACAGTAATACAATTGCCTACGTCAGGTGCTGTTAAGACATTGTTTATCTCCATGTCCTGTAGATCATAAGCACGGGTATGTATGGAACATATGTTTATTTTCTTAGGAGATGTAGAGGCTTGGCATGTGTAATGGAATTAGTTAAGGTGTGTTGCAAACATCCTATGCATGCACTTCTGGAATTCCCCCTTCCTATATCCTCTTCTCCAGACTGTGTTGATTTTGGTTTGTGGCTTTGCTTGGTTTGAAACACATCACATGGCTCACTTTCATTTGTATAGCAAAAATCTCACTTTTTAAAATTGCTTGTGTATTGATAACATTATCTGAGTTCTAATTCTGAAACTGCAATGCAAACACTCTGTATGTCGAGCATGCAGAGCTATATAAATGTATTTACTACAAATGGGAAGAATTTAATCCTTCCTTCGTGGTTTGGGTGGCATTTCTTGTTTCGCTTTGGTATCCAGGATTGTTCTAGCTTTTGTTTTTTTCTTACCATTCTTACTCTGATCAGGCTACACCAAAACCCACTGGGAAATGTGTACATTTTTGTGAATACTTCACACATACCTTTGGTTACGAAGAAATGGGCCACTGGGGAACACAAGATGTCAAGGTTGAGTCAGCTTTGGCTACATATCCAGATGCTTTTGTCCTGGAAATTGAGCAAGAACAGTTGCCTTATGAATTTTTATTACCTCTCTGTGTCAGCCAGATCAAAAGTACTATAAGAGTAACCTCTCTCACGATCTTTGTCTCAATTTTTCCCCCCTCTCTTGTTTCTTTGACTTCATCTTTTCCATATTCCTTAAAGGGGACAGTTCAGAGTGAACAATATAGTATTTTGAAATATGTATAATATATGCTTTTGGCTGTAACTTTCAAGGAGAGCTTGAATGAAGTAATTTCTGTTTATGAAATTCTTCTCTTCCAATGTGGACTTGAGTCAAAACTCGGTTCAGGTATCTGAATTCCAGTGGGATATAAGCATCTCACCTGTTTTCTGAAAGCTGAACTCAGTGGTGATCCAGAGGCAGGAGCAAGATATGGGACATGTTGAAGAAGGACAGCTTGAAACAGCAGCTTTAGGTAGTGAGACTGGTGATAAAACAGAGAAGGGATTTAGAGACATTGTTGAAGGGCATATAAAGATGGGTCTTTGCTTTCAAGGCAGTTGGATGCCAATGAACACTTTTATTGTGAAGGATGGAGCTGGAGGGAAATTAAAGAGGAATAACTTTAATGAAACTTCAAATTAGAAAGCTAATTGTTCTGCTGAGGCTATGGAGAACAACTTTTAACAATATTTTTGTAAAAATTGGTTATTCCTTAAATTCTTGAAATAATGCATTGTTGAAATATTTGAGGCTTTCTAACTGGTATTTTTCCAATGAATAAAATTCCTTTATTACACTGATATCAGCTATGTCGCCACTTCTTCTGCCTCTTTATATTCATGCTGCTTGGATGAAGAACAAGATCATTCGTAACTACTTTCAGTACAGGAAGTGTTCACTGAATTCTCAACTCATAAAGGACTGATGCCAGACTTCTTGTCAGCTACTAGTCTGCATTCATCCTGGTGGTTAAAAGCTTGAGTGCCCAGTCAAAGTTTGGTTTTTTTAAACTTCCTGTTACTCATGGTAACTTTAGGTCTGCACTTTCGATGACGAAACATGAATTATATTTCCCAACTTCCAGATGAGGCTTATCCTCTTGTATTACAGTAACTTTAAACTGATGTTATATAAAATTGCTGTTAGGCAACAATTTAAAAGAATTATTGAGAAATATCTGAATCTATAAAACAAAAGTCCTGTGGCTAAGTCATGTTCTGTAACTGACATCCCGGTTCTCCAGTCTTACGTCTTTTTCTCTCCCCTACTCCATATTCTTTAAAAGGAATTTCACATTGCATATCCATTTAGGAACAGTAACTAATTTCTCTTTTGGGAAAAGTAGAACTGAGTGAATGAGTAATTAGTTCCTTGGAAATATATGTTAGTCTTAAAACAACATTTTTTTCAAGAAAAAAACCACCTGCATTTTACTGGGCTGATTGCTTCTAGTTTCCAAACATTATTACTCCTATTTTTTTAGTTTTATTATTTTGCTAGCCAAAACATCTTCATACCTACTGGGATATTCCTAAGAATGGAATTCTCTCATCTCCTTTACTTCTGGATACCTGGCAAAGGCTTTTGAGAATCAGTGACTCATGAGACTCAGCTGATTTATTCTCAATGTTTTCACGGCAAGCAGTGTCCAGAACTGGGCCCAGATTTTGCAGTTTGGAGGGCTCTTACATTGTAAGCAAGGCATTGGAGTGAAAAGACTTTATTTCTTTTCTTACTTCATAAATAGATTCATTTTCCTCTTCAATGCAACTTGTTGTGAATTTAATGAAGGAAAAGAACGCCAGTGCAAATGAAATCCCAGGTTTTCAGCAGCATTTGCCAACTGTCACTTGTCCTTTTACTGGGTTAAATACACACAATGTTCTCTGGAGAGCTGGATTCAAACTTTTGTCGAAATAAAAGCACTGATAGGTCATTAGGAACTCTGGATGAAAAGGAAAGCAGGGACATTGTGTTTTATGTTGCTCATTACAAAAATGTAGCACGTGGTTGTATTTCACGTGCAATGCCATTGTAAAAGAGGTGCTGTGTGGGCAGGGTGACCAATCTGTGGTTATGAAGAAGGCTGGGTACTGGAAGGGTGAATTTTCCTTTGGAGATGTTCACATAGGACTTTTTGCTCCAACAGTGTGCTGTGCTTAGCCCTCAGGGAATCATACTGCAGGTGCTGCTCATGTAGAAAAGTGATTTGGCTGGTTAGTAAATATATAGGTCATGGGAGTCCTTTGTGCAGTGTGTTCCTGCCCTTGTGTGTACATGGTACAGAACATGCCCAAAAGCACAGGAAAGAGGAGAACCCATGTTTTCCCTTGATTCTCCACAAGTGTATTTGACCAAAAAAAGTCATATCAAGGTTCCTGACTGTGCTTCAGAATGGGGATTCTTTAGGGAAAAAGAGTAAAAATTGGTGGTGCCATGGGTGGCTAGGAAGATCTGAACTGTTCCTATAACGAAAGACGCTGAAAAAGAAACCAGGCCTTGGTCTCTGTGGACAGATTTGGGATTTTTGAATCAGAGAAATTCCTCATGCTTTTGCCGTGGAAATCATCTGGCAGCAAAACCACATGAGCAGGCTGGCACTAAGAGAAATCCCCCAATTTTCCATGTTAGGGAAGGAGAAGAAGCAGTGACCAAAGTGGGAGGACCATCTTTGGTCCATCAAGTTTGTTTTAGCATTGCCACAGGCATGAGAAGGCTGATGGATTATCTTGGAAGGATGGCAAAGGGGACACACACTAGATGTATCTCGTGTCCCTGTTGCATGCACTATTTAGGCTCCTGGTCCATGTCTGCTCCCAAGTTCAGTTCAATTCAGAGTGAATGTTATTACAAAGCTGTGTTAGTTCTAATAAGTGGGAAATAGGACCTCAGAATTAAACAAAGTGAATGCAGCTACACCTTAAACACATTGAAATCCCCCATCTTTGATGTGGTCTTTCTCCCTTCCTTCAGCCATCTCTGATTTCCTGGAAGCTGCTCCATATGTATGCAGATCTCTTAAGCCTTTCCAAAGATTCTAAATTAAGGAGCACTTCCATGAATTGTCACCTACAGTTCATCTTATAGTGTTGGCAGGTCCTGGCAGAGCTGTGCACTGCTGCTCAGTGTGGGGAACAGCGGTGGTTTATTTTTACGTCAAGCAAACCAAAGGAGTTTTTCTTCTTGTTTCACTTACAGCAGAAACCCAGGAAAATGAAAAACAAAATACGTGCAGAGCTGACTTTCTCATGTTTTCAGCCACGTAACTTTGTCCTAAATTGTTTAATATTATTAAAGTGGATGAAGTGTCTGACCACGTTATACAGTCTCGTCATCAAGAATGAGAAGTATCACATATCCTACAGGAATGCAGAAATGGGGGAATCATCCAGCAGAGTGGAAGAAAGTGACATTTGTACACCCTGCTGAAATATGTCACTCCCTTCAGCCATGATGGAACTGTCTTGCGTGGTCAGTGCTGGATAATTTCATGCCCTGTGTGTGAACCTAGAAGCACATGCTTGAATTCTATTTTATTCATTATAGGCCCATGACCTTGTGGCTTTTGCTTTTTAAAGCTGTACTGTCCACTTCTATTTTGTCCTTCAGAAATCTGATTTGTTTTGCCTTAAGTTCAGATTCCAGTAATTTGGTAGGGGTTTTTTTGGTTTTATTTTGGTGTTTTGTTTTGGTTTTTTGTGTGGGGTTTTTCTTTTGGTTTTTAGGTTGTTTTTTGGGTTTTTTTTGGTGGGGTTTTTAGTTTTGTTTTTTTGGTTGGTTGGTTTTTTTATGGATTCCTCATGGTTTTGTATCAGGAAAGTTTAAAATGTCTGAAGAATCACATAAGCTACAGTTCATTTTTTGTGCATTGCCAGTTGCAGTTGCTTTATTTTATAAGAAAGTGGCTTTTAAGTTGCTTTTTTGATGTGCCTTTCTCTTATTTTCCCAGTGATAAAAACAGGGTGCCAAATTTCACTCCCCTGCATTCACAACTGTCAGAAACCAGTCAGGTATTACAAATGTAACTGAGAATTTGGCCTAGATTGTGTAAAGCCCCAGGGAAATCCTATAGCTGTGTGGGAAACATCTAGCTTTTCTTGCGTTTTCCCATTCATTGCTCCTCCTCTTTCCTGTTTGGCTTCTGGGACTCTCCCCAAAGAAACCCAAGATGTGTCTCTCTCAATACAAGCAGACAGAGCATAGACACAATATTGGATTTTGTGCCTCTTGAAAGAACGAATGAGTGGAAGTTCACATTATTTCCAGTTCATGCAGTGGTGTTAGCTGAGTTGCCTGTTTTTATGACAATAAAAGAAAAGTCATTCAAACAGACTGTGATTTAGCATCTATAATTTTTGGCTGGTTAAAACATCAAAAATAAGATGGTGGGGGTTTGAAATAAACCAGAAAATTAAATACCAGATTTTATTCTTTTAGTCATCTGCAAGGACATTGTAAGTTGTGAATTTTGCCCGAGAAAGTCAGCGTTAGCTCAAGTTAATGCTCTGCTCTCTGCTCTTACTTGGACATGCTGTACTTCACGTTATTAAACTGTTTTGACTCATGATCAAAGTTCATGCTACCACAAATCACCAGCTGGCTGGAAGGGTCTGTACAGTGGCTGTGGGATCCACAGGCTGCAGCCCACATGCATTTCCTACAGACTTTTGAAATTCCTTGCTATCCTTGTTCTGGGAATACAGAGAACATAGAAAAGACGGTTGAATTACCTGTTTCTAATAAACATTTAAAAACATAGAAACAGTCTATAATCATCTGAGGCTGGACACATGAAATGAATTAAGCTTTAAAGTGCATAGTTGCTTTCAAATCTGCTGGTTTCTTCCTGCGTTTCGCTCTCGTGCTCCATTTTTCAGTTTGCTGTGTTAAGGCAGGAGTGCATTTCATACACTGGCTACAAGATAAGAGAAAACACATGCAAAACAACTTCAGATCCTACTATTTAAGTGACCAGGGTCTGATACATTTCTCCCAAGCAATGACATTTCTCATCCCAGTACAAAAAAGTAGCTCAAGTAGGTTATTTATTTATTTTTATTCAGGGACTTTGTGATCTGGTTTATTTACGGAGATTCTTGTTCCCATGCTGATTTTTCTTCTCTCTATATTTTCAATCAATGATTTCTTTCTCTGCTGTATCCACTCTGATCAAATTACCATATGTATAAAATTCAGCTGCAAGATTTCTGGCTTGCCCTGGGTCCTGGGAACATACCACCCTCATTTTGATCTCTCTAAATTAGCTTCCTGTACAATTTCCTGTCAAACATGAGTTTCATGAGATTTGTCCTTGAATGTGTGTGTGATCATCCCTTCTCCCCGTAATGAAATTTTGGCTTCCTAGCTAGCTGAAACATTTTCACCCAGCCTGTTTTTATAAGAGCAAATACTAATGAGATTTGGGTTTGGTTGCTTTTTTTTTTTAAGTAATGACTTTTTGAAATAGATCTGCAGAGATAGTTCAGGTTAACTCTCATGCAAGAGTTTTAAGCAGGGGTATCTGATAGTTGCGTGTTTGTGTGAAGGAATCTACCCCCCAGCATGTTGCAAATTACTTTTCATATTATTTATTATTATCTTAATTTCATTAATTTTCTTCCATCTAGATAAAATAAAATGAAATGCAGGAAGAAAGCATTGTCTGCTACCTAACGCTATTGCAGGAATAGTTTTCATTGCAACTTGATGTATGACTAAGATGACATTAATAAGCATTCTCAAATGCAAATGTTATTTCCTGAGGGATAAATCCTGAGGATGTTTTCTGTCTTACTGAGTCAGCTTCTGCTGCAGGATGCATTTATCCCATCTGAAAAATCAGACAAAAATGACTTTCTGTGAGTCTAAAATCAGTTGATACTTTCAAAACTTTTTCTCAGATTTGCTCTTTACTACTTTCTTTTGGGTATTAAGAGATTTAATTCTGTGTATGGTGCAGGATTAAAAGTGTAGATGCACAACTTGTAAACATCTCGTTCCTCACTTCCCAATTTGTTTCTCAACTGAATTATCTAAGGAGTGTGTTCTGAAACTGCAGATTTGCAGGGCACGAGGCTAATTATAGCTCTGCTTCTGGCAGGGGATGCTTTTTCTGCTGACTGACAGACATAAGAAGAAAGAAGTTCAAAGAAACATCTCCAGGTAAACCTGGAATGAAAATAGCTGTTTTTTAATAGTTTGCTGAAAACACCGATTGAGGAAAGCAGCAAAAAAGTATGTTTTGCTTTTATGCATTATTTGTAGGATAACATTCAAAAACTCAAAAGAAAAAATTCTTAGCATTGAGATTGTCATGAAATTATCTAATGTTAAGAATTGGTGATTGCTGCACAGTGTTTTCAGGATGAATTTTGCTCTGACTTCATAGTCAAGCAAGAACACTTTGCACCTACAGCTGGGAAACCTCAGAACAAACATGAGTTAAAGGAACAGCTCCTTCTGCTGCAGAGCACTTCTTTTCAGAATCCGATTATTTTTGTGGGATGTTTACATATACTCCAATTTGTCACTTTTTTTCTTGTCATACCAGACTGAAGCTTTAGTGGAGTGATAGCATGTGAATGATTGAATAAGTCTGATCTTCTCCTTCAATAAATTCTAGCTACAGAGGTGTAAACATTCTTTGTTTTCAAAGCTTTTCACTTGTGACCATTCCTTTTGATTATTGTTCTACCCATAATGTCTCTTTTTGATATAACTTATGACAAGAAAAATTTTGTGAACTTCTTTGTAGGTGTTAGGGAAAAAAGCACAAAAGGATTATGATGTGCCCGCTGGCACCTTTGGTGTGCATTTTGTGGTCAAGAGCAGCTTTTTTGCTCTGTAGAACAGTTGCCAGTATATGGGGTCTTGATCCTGCAAACCTTAGTTATAGAGACACCAATGTTGATGAGGCAAGGGCTACGGGTGAGATAAGAATTGCCATTCAAGTCTGTGTTCAGATACGTAGTGGTTGATAAAATATCCTGACTTCTGACTTTGGATGTAACTTGGCATGGGCAGGACATTCCTGACTGTGCAGAAATGTGGATCTTCTGGGATGGGGGACCAGGCACAGTTTCCTGGGGTTGACCCCAACACCAGAGATTCAGTCCCTGACAGTTGAACTCAACCTTACTTTTAAAACAGGGCTCCTTGAGGGGAAATAGCCCTGAAATGGCTGTAGAACCTGTGGGGGTGCTGCCTACACCTACCCAGGCACATCTTTTTGGTTTTGCCACCCAGTCCCTATGATGTGACATCAATACTCAGTCTAAGCCTGACCAATGTGCAGCCTGATTCCAGGCAGGCGATCAGCAACTGCTACTGGCTAGGAAATAATAAGAAATCTTGTTATGACACAGCTCCTTCACTCCTTCCTTTGCCAAAATCTCATCAACCCCTGGAGCCCTGAATCCTAAGCCTAACAATACTTAACATCCCCCCAACTCTATAAGCAAGAAGCAATTAGAAGAGCTTTGCAAACTCCCCTATATTCAGCTTAGCAGCTCCCAGGAAGTCCTCTTGTACCAGCAGAGTGGCAGGGAAGTTAAAGGTAAATGAGCACTTCCTTGTCTTATAAGATCTGGGTGAGAATCTAAAGCCTAGCTGAAATTCTGGGATTGTGGTTTGGGTTTCACCTAAAAATGGTTGGCGATTACTTCAACCTTCTTTCTCTTGACAGTACAATCTGCCAGATGACTCTGTGGGATTATTTCTGAGTTTCAGGTTGTGAGAGGGTCATTCAGTCATGTCCAGTGAAAGGAAAGAGGATGGCACAAATAGCTTGTGAAGTTTGGTATTCAGGCTGGTTGGGATAAGTATAAGGTATGTGTGGGGTTATGAATAGGTTTTTCATGTGAATTCTTGACCATGTGGTGGGAGGGTACTACACTTCATGTAAGAAGAGAAAGTAGGGCTAAATATGGAATTTAGCTTTTTTTTTTTTTTTTTTTAATGAAGACTCATCTTCAGAGAAGTTTTTGATGCATCTGTCTTGATAGGGCTGCTCATCAAGAAATGCACTTGAAAGAAATGAGTACTTTCTGATGGTTTTGCTGACCAGTTCTAGGTGATCTCCAGGCTCTTGGGGGGCTCGGCTGGGGTTTTGGTGCATGGGTTGGAAGGAGGAGGGAGGTATTTAAAATTTTCAACATGAGTGGCAGACCAAGTCAATGGCTGATGCCAGGATAGGTCAGCTGAGAGCATTTTTGAAACCTGAAAGAAGCTTGGTTTATGGGTAGTTAGAAAAGGGGTATATATATAAGGTACAAGAGTTGGAAATGGTCTCTAGTTGTGAGCTGTGATCCACCAGAATTGAAGAACTGAGGAGTGGGGTCATTTCACTTGATGCATCCTGTGTAGGTAGCCACAGGCCTTACTAAAATCTGTGATAGAAAACTGCTGAACAGGTCTCCCTCTGTGCTAGGAATAGAAAGCCTTGCAATGTGAGATTTGCCTTATACCATCATCGCACCCTGGCCCCCTTTCCCCTCCCTGTGCCCCACAACAAGTTGAAATTTGCCTCTTTTGTAGTAAAGAAGAAATAGGAGCAGCCACAGAGAGGGAGGATTTTGGTAGGTGTCAAGAACAGAAAAGCAGATGGATGGAGGAAAGGATGAGGAATAACGTGAATACAAAATAATTTCCAACTGTAGATAATTTGCTGAAGGTGGATGGAAGGAATTGTGCCCAGCTAGATGTGGAAAATTCATATATCAATGTGCATTTTGAGAGAGAGCAGTTACAGCTTTATCGTCTTATCTTTTCTCTTTGAAGTATCCCTTTGTCCCACTCTATATTTAGCAGATGCAATGTGGCAAATGTTAGATGAGCTGTTGCTTATCATGTAAGCCCAGAACATGCTTCTGCCCTGCTATGGGCATGTGTCCAAGTACCCAGAAGTTTATCACAGCTCTTCCCACTTGTTCTACCTATTCTCAGAGGAGAGAAATCTTCCTTAGATATCATCATTCATCAGTGACTTACAAATAATGGTACCTCATTTTTTTTAAAGAAGACTTATTATAGTTGCAATGTGACACTCGTTCATTCCGAGTAGCATATCACTCTATTATCTGGTAATTTTAGTTAGGTAGTGAATGTGGAATGGCTGCTATTCCAGAGTTTCTGGACAAAGCAAATATACTTTTATGACCTAACTATTTTCTAATTTGCCTACATATAGCCCAGGATTTGGTTGTGATTTACCTCCACTTTTCTTGTGTAATGAACAACATGCAGATGACAGGGATTCAAAATACCAATTTTCAGTTTGGATCT
This sequence comes from Aleadryas rufinucha, assembly GCA_013397815.1. Lineage (NCBI taxonomy): Eukaryota > Metazoa > Chordata > Aves > Passeriformes > Aleadryas > Aleadryas rufinucha. The sequence continues at coordinate 303,198 of VZTH01014758.1, read as the reverse complement.
TTATTTGATTCAACGTTACTGTTGTAGGTCACACATTTTTATGTCACCGTTACACTTGCATATATCCATAATCATATGTTTTACTCTTGGTCTATGCTACTTTAAGGAGAGTGATAACAGAGCTCACAAGGTGAACTAAATGGTTGAGCCTTACTGTTAGAGTTTTATTTTTGGTTCAAAAATAAGGGAACTTGCACAATGATAATTTCATTTTTTTGTTGTTCTTGCTGATCCCTATTTTTAATTATCATTCAGGAATACAGTTTTCATGCAAGTTTCCCCAGACTACTCTTTTTTATTTTGCTTACTGCTGAATTCTGAACATTTCTGCTAGACTGTGGTTTTTGTCATTGGACAGAGATCCTGAATTTTACACTTCTTGAGGCCTGAGAGTGCTACTCAAATATGGAAGCTGTTCAAGACTCTGGACATGTACCTAATTAAGATTACTAGGAAACCATAGGTGCTCACCAATGCTTAGATCTCTTGTGTGACAAAACTTTCTGTAGTTTGACCTCAATTTAACTCCCTACATTCTGCTTAAACCTGCATTTTCTCTTTGAATCTATCCTTCAACCAATTTTTACCTCATTTGGTCAGTGAAAGTAGTAATATCTTTCTTTTTACAGGATAATTAGTGTTTGTTTAATCTTCAGGTGGTCTGCTAAGAGAGGTCATATGAATACCTTGACAGCTAATAAGGCCAGAAATGTGATTTTATGCAAGAACAGACAAGGCTGGGGAGGTGAAGAGTCTGGACAAAAATTACACAGGGTGTTTGTGTGATACTGAAAATAGTTCTTGCACATCTTTTTATTATTTTCAAATTGTAACAAGAAAAATGCTTTTTCTTTTTATGATGGCTAGTAGAAGCATCAGAAAACGTGGGGTTTTTTTCCCCTGAAGACTAATGCATCATTTAGCATAGGAAATTGGTTCAAATACACTGAAGTTTGGCTACCAGCCCAAACATTCCAGGAAACAATTATCACTTAAGGAACATATTCCTAACTGACTTGCAGAACAAAGTTACTTCTCAAGTATATCCTACTCAGGAAACAATACCAGGTAGCTCAAATGAACTGGTGCTTCCTTTGAAAATAAAAATGAAATTATTTATAGCAAACCTGATCAGTCTCATGTAATTTTTTTTACAGCCAATTATTCAGAATCCATTTTAGAAGAAAGAAAACTGTAGAGAGGTTGTTGAAAAAGCAGAAGCTAATGTTAAGTGATGGCATTATTTACTCTGATTACTCTCCTTTATAATACAAACATCAGTACACCGTACTCTTCTGTAGTTCTTTGTTCTGTTGTCTTTTTCTCTTTCCTTTTTCCTAGGCTTCAGAAAGGAACTTAAATACAGATTTTTGTTGAAGCACAGTGTTTCTTTTACATTCAAGATTAAAATTATTTGCAAATAAGACAAAGATTTTGTTCTGATGTAGTAAATGAGTAGACAATGAGCAAAAAAAGCAAAATTCTTTTCTAAGAACTGGAACATGAAATACATATGAGCTCATGATGGATACCTCTAATCTCAGGAGATGCTCTGTGCTTTAGTGGGAACCCATGACTTCTTTCCTAGAGGTTGGCCAAGTGCCCAGTAGGAAAATCAACTTTAACTGTTACATGCTGTATTCATTTGTAAGTCATCAAAATATTTAATCTTAAATTTAGACTAAGAGGGAAACTGCTGCAAATAGTGCTGCAGGTAGAGACTTAATTTTTTTTAAGAGAAAAAATGTTCAACTATTATTTTTCCACACCCTCATTGTAATAAAAGCTTCTTGAAAAGAAAAAATGGAAGAATGTTTTGTGAAAAAACATAATTGTCAGAAAATGCAGATAAATCCTGGAAGTTCCTACTGAAAATTAGCCAGACAAGCAAAACAATCTGTCTATAAGACAGTTGGATTTCAAAATTTATAAAAAGATATTGCCCTTCTTTCTAAAGTCTACTTTGTCACTCTGTTCCTTTGAAATGGTCAGCACCAGCTTGCAAAACACGAGTTTTGATTGTTGCTCAAGAGAAGTGCAGCCAATGGCTCTAATGAGTTGCTTCAGTGACCCTTCACTAATGTGGTCTGATTTGATCTCAAAGATCAAAAAGTTCCATTGCTTCCAGAAGACTTAAAACCATTTGCTCATACAGAGGCAGTGCTCCACACAACTCTGAGGAAGCTCATTTGACTTCAGCCTCAGGTTTGCCACTTCAGAGTCCCTGTCCCTTGCCATCCTGGTGGCCTGTAGCTCTGGCCAGGCTCCAGTTCCCTTCTTGGCTGGCTTTCACAAGAGCAGCTGCTTAGCCCAAGCCATGTACCTGCCAGCCGTTCTCCTTGGTTCTCTTTCTGCCCATGTGATCTCTATTCTCAGTGTCAACACTTTCCTTAACCTTCTTTTAAGTAAACCCAGTTTTATAACTGCAAAAGAACAGTTAATTTCAGTCCCGTTATCTTTTGCTGTGTGTATTTGTAAGTCAGGCCTGGCAAAGATAATTTTCTAAAGTGACTGTGCAGCAAATCCCAAACTGTTGTGCTTAGTGACTATTATCACTTGTTTAATCTTTGACTGTTTTTTAAATAGTAAAACCATCTGAGCCTCTGATTTATGAGCATGTTTTGATAGAAGTAAGAGTCCCTTCCCCCTTCCCTCCAGAGAGCACTTTCTCCTATCACACAATACAAACCAAGGTAGTAAAAACCCTGACTTGTACTTGTGGTGTCATTCCTATCTTAAGCTGCATAAAGAATGGATTTATGGGCATGAAACTTTGAAACATCCCACTAAAATAAGCTGGCTATTGTTTTAAAATAAATTATCTTTGGACTTAGGCAAGTTCAGAGGGAAAGGGAAGAGATGGCAGAAGCACTTTGCATTGCCAGAGATGCCCTGCAGGTGGAACAGGCTGTCCTGTAACACAGTTCTCTGAGTACCAGTCAGTTTTTCTGGTTCCATGCTGTTCAGTTTGGGCTGTTGTTTGCATTTAAATCTAATCTTGTCCTTTAAATTCCCCTAGGTTTTGAAATAAGGGTGAATTTTTGGCAAGAACCGCTCTTGGCAATATAACAACAGCCCAGGAGTAGCATATAGTCCGTTCTGGATCTGCTGGGTTATGCAGAAGGGCATGGTCAGACCTGCTCTGAGAATTTACAGATGCATCCTTTAAGACACACTTTTTCAAACTTTACTTAAACACAGTTAAATAATGGACAAAAGTATTGCAGCTACAAAAATTGCAGCTACATTGTGAAAATATTCAGTGAAGCCATTCCTTGACATTTTCTTGAAATCAACATGGAAAAGGAAGAGATTTTCTGTTTACTGTTTTCCTTGTCTGATGCAGAAATGGAGTCCAGCTGCCAGTGCTGAGGTCTGGCCACATCTGCTAAAAGATAGTGATCATTTTTCAGAAGGAAAAATTTCCTGGTATCCAGAAGGTTAAAGCTCCTCTTCTGTCTTGTGTTTATAAGGAGTTTGTTTATATTCTGGTACTTTTCACATTTCTGAGTGAATCAGGTTAATAGAAACTAATTCCATGTTGAAGTAGTGTGTCTTTTAGAAAACTGATTTTAAAAAAAAGGTTAGTCTAACAGAAGTCTATCCCAAGTGTTTAAGACCCAACCAACCAACCAAAACATGTTTTATTTTTGCCTTGAAATTATCCTTTCTGAGTCCTATTCATAGTATCTCCTTAGAGTGTTGATATTGAAATACTTTCTATCATATTTCTATTTCCTGGCCTGCACTTGCAGGATGGACTAAGTTGCTCCTTTAACTAGTTTTGGTTAGACTAGATTATCAGTTACTCCTATTCCCCTGTTCAAAATTGTGTTTGTGTTATTTGGACCTTCCTTAGAGCCTGGACATCAGATCTGGACATGGTATTCTGTTAGCATGAAACCTCTGCCAAATACTGGGCCTTAATTGTGGCGGGCTCATACCCAGTTGCCGCAGCAGTCAATCACCCAGACTCCACTTCAGATGAAGGAGACTCCTCCTGGGAGGAGGATCCTGAGGGCGGGACTGAGGTTTGAGACCTGCCCACCCCTCTAGAAGGTTCCACTGAGTTCGACACCCCATTGCTTCTGTATCGTTTTACCCTCCCCTTAAGAAATTTTATTGGACCCTGGACCCCTGTACCCTCTCCTTGCCTGATTCCCCATTGGTTGTGCTCCCTGACTCCTCCCAGTTCGCCCTTCCCTTAAGACATCCTACGTGCCCTCAGATGCTCGGAGTTCTCCCTCTGACTCTCTCCTTCCTGGATTCCCTCATCCTCTTCCTTAATAAACAGAGACCATGGGGGAGACCCCCTCCCGCAGCCCTTTGCCTCCTTCGTCTCTTTTCACCGCGCCTTGCTCGCTTCTTCCCCTGGAGCCAACTCACCTCCATGTGAGACAGCCACGCTCTGGCCCTAGCAGCGGCACCCCTCGTGCAGATTTGCAGGCCTCAGGAGCCGGCCTCCCTGGCTAAGGGCAGCCTAAAGAACACAGGCAACACGTAGTTGTTTTCCATTGATGTTCTGGATTCCCTTCTGCAGGTACCCATTGGTTACGTTTGTCATTTTGGATGCCCCCAGCACAGCAGATGCTTCATGGCTACTTATTACCCTTTAAACGTTCTCGTCCTAGCCACTGTCATGGTTTTCCCGGACAACATTTCATTTTGTATATTTCTGCTTCTTTTTTCCTTAGACAGCGGACTTAACACATGACTTCAAAAAAGCCATGTGCTGCTTGCAATATCCAAAGTACTGAGCAATCCTGAGAAATCCAAATCAGCAAACTGTCCTTTCTACCAATCCTCTACTCTTCCTGGAATCATCAAACTAAATAGTCATTTTATGTCTCCCTGACCAGCAGAAGGATTGAGAGATTAACAGAGCAGCATCAAGCAATGATTATACGATTTTGTGCATTTTGTATATGCTGGGGAATGCAAAAATCTGGGGATGTGTGCAAGTTGTGGCCACATCCTTACAACAGCACATCTACCATTTCTTCCTGCAGACTGATTTATAGAAAGCTGGTGTGGAGGCTGAGAACTCTGATATGCTCAGAGTCAGTTCCAGATTGGGTGAAAGAAAAGGATTGCACAATGAATTTTGAAGCACACTGGCCGTGTGGTTGTGTACAGCCCAGCTGAGTCCCAGCTGGAAATGTGCCTGTTCAGCAAGGATTTCTGTTTGCAGCTCTACTTTGACAGCAACCTCTAGTATTTTGAGCCACTTAAACGTGTGCCATGTTGTTTTTAGGTTGTTCTGTCTCCTAAATACAAATGGTTACATTCACACCAAGCTGAGCTTGCTTTGTTAGTCCCAAAAGAGGCTGAAGCTGCTTCCTCTCCAAATACACAATTATCCAACTATCCTGGATCTGTGCTCAGCCTGTGATTCACTTTGATTATTAGGCAGCAATGAACAGCAAAGGCTTTGCAGAAGAAACTTTGAGTAGGACTTGGAGTTCAAGCAGGAGCATTTCCTGCTCACATGGAATTGCATTAACAAAATGAGACACATGATACTACAGCTGTCTTCCTAACCCCTTTTGAGTACCATAACCATGCTTTTTGTAAGAGCAAAGTGGAACTTAGCTGGAACAGCAAGAAACAGTCTCTCATATTCATCTGCAGAGAGGTCTGTTTCAGAGGCAATTGCAGTACATTTGTTCCACTTACCCCAGGTCACAGCTTCATTCTTGCTGTTTTCACTTGTTTCTTGTAGTCTCTTTTAAAATAAATTGCTGCCTTTAAAGCAAACGATTTAACTGAACTGCTTGGGATCTCAGTGTTTTTCCATGACTCTTTGAAAGCAAAATTCTTCCTTGCAATTTTTTTTTTTCTTTAATGAGCAGACTTCTGTCTCCCTGCCTTCCCCTCCTCCTTCCTGCCTTTTGGCAGAACTTGATGTGTGAATTATGATGTTTGCCACTGCATGACCAAAATGCTCTGAACTGTGCTCCACAAAGCAGCAGTGAACTTGACAGAGAAAAACATCAGCCTGTTTGTAAGACAGAAACAAGGACTTCACACTTTTCTTCTGATGTTTGTTTGTTCTTATCTGCTGTGCAAATTCATTTGGTTTTGGTTACAAGCCACTCATATTTTTGACTGCTTGCTTTTTTAAACTGAATTTATGCAAAATATTGTACAACAACAGTTCAATCTTCCATTGTAGTTATGGAGCTTTTCAGTGGGAGCAAGAGTAGAACAAATACCCTGAAACTGACTTTGTTACCCAGACTAATGGTGAGATAGGACAACTTCTATTAAGCAAAGCTCAAGTGTGGCAAAATGTGTGGTTTGGGAGCTTAAATGTAATAAAAATGCAATGCAGAAAGGGTAGTGGCAGCTACTCCAGCTACTAAATCAGTGCAAGAGCATATTATACAAGTGTAGTTGTGTCATATAGGTTTTAACTGTCTCACACAAAGACAGCTGGGCTTTCTCTTTCAGGTAGTTTTAAAATGTTCTGATAACACTGATTTATTCTGTAAGTGAAGCAACTATAATTTCAGGATTTTTCCATCAAAATAATTTCTGTTTTACCAAATACTTACAAAAACTTAGTGAAAAAGAGGTACTCTTAGCTAGGTTGTTGTCTAAGACTCATTAGGTGTTTCTGATATTGTATTTTAACATGTTTTTATTTGTTATCCAAGGCTGAAATACTGGAACAATGTTCTTAGAGAACTTGCAGTCAAAACCAATATACTGGCAAGCAGTTGCTAAGGTAAAACCAAAGCAAAGGGGCCTTTCTGAGTTTCTTAATCTCTGTCCATCAAAATATTTCTAAACAACTCAATAATTTCTATAAAACAATTCTTCAAGTTTCTAAATTGGTTTTCCAAGATGCTAAATAAAGCACTTTATTTGGCACTCACTCTACACGTGACTTTCCTCTATTTCTGATCTGTCTCTTGCCACTTTTCACCCAACAGGCAGCTTGTTATTTGCAAGCTGGTTGTACAGATGCTGTGCAAGCACAGAGACAGTTCAACAGGAAAAGTAACCAAGGAGGATTTTGCTAATGCTTCTGTCCGTGTGACACAGACGTTCAAGTTACTCATGTGCACACATCCAGAATCTTCTCCCAGGCTACTGCAGCAAAAAATATATGAATTGTCCAACTTCCTTTTTGTTTTATCAGTGAATTTGTTTTGATTTTGTTTGTAGTTTCTGGGAGTCCTATGATAACTATGCATTTTTCTCTCTGGTATTGTTTGTCTCTGATCTGCTGGCAACTCTGTACTATTGCAAAATGCACGTGTATTGTTTGTTTCTTAAAAGTAAGATCGCAGAAGACAGAATTTTAAAGAATTAAAGTGGAATACAGCTGTGTGTATGTGTAAAATGAATGGTGACTTTTTAGCTGTATCTCAAGGAACCACTATTATATTGGGAGTTTCCATGTGATTTTTCTGGTTGTTTTTCTTTGATTACTTAGATTACACCTATTTTCACATAAATATAGACCTAAAGTTATTAATAAAAAAGGGAGTGCATTTAATTCAAAGATATTTTCAATATGAACTCTAGCTGTTATTTGGTTTTGTGATATATGTCAAATTCTTCCCTTCCAGTTTAAGTATTTGTATTTAAGATAAAATGACTGTTCAGGTTTTCAGACTCAACAGGACTGATGTGATTAAAATGTTGCAATATTTTAGAATACTTGCTTGCCCTAACAGATTGTTTCAGGAGTGAACTACCAATGATGCAAGACCTTCAGTGAATGAAAAACTCAAATCCAAGGACTTAATGTTGATTCATGTATCCAGCAGAGTTGAAACTAAACTATTTGTCTTAAATATGGCCACATCGCTGTTCTTCATTTTACCTGGATTAGTAATATTAATCTCCTTTCCAATGTCCTCCTAGGGAATGTGAAATTTAATTATTTATGCCAGGCCATCTTAGGTTCAAATGTCTTTGATCTCTTCCATAATTTCTGAAGAGAAGTAGTCATCACAGACATACCCATTGAACTGAGGTAAAAATGTACAGGTTTTTGCAGGAATAAAATTTCCATCATAGTGAAGGAGCACTCTGGATTCTCTACTGTGAATCAAACACCCCATGTGTATTGTTATACCCAGCCTCAGATACCTACAGACTTCAGTTTTCCCTGGGATCATTCCCAGCCCCAGCTGACTCACTGTAGTGGTTCCAAGATGTTTTTCCTTCTGGTGATAGTTCGTTCTTGGATGCAGCACTTGTGAATCTCAGTGTCTGTTGCTTTGTTCAGGGACTGGCCCCATGGTTACAGTTCTAGTCAGAGCATTTTTGCTGAATTAGGCTGTTCCTTTAGTACAGCTGTATCCTGCTTTTTGCCTGGGCTGATTTCAGTATCTGAATTTTTTTTATTATTTTTTTATTTTTTTTTTTAACTTTTAAGTTCCACTTTTTTCCTAGGATTGGTTGCAACAGAAGGGCTGGGACTATGTGTCAACTTGTGTGTGGCAAATCTTCTCTGGAGTGCCTAGGTCAACTAACAACAAGAATTTGGTGGAATATTTTCTCCCAGCCATCTCAAGCACAACTCTAGATCAATCACCCAGTGGTCACAGTGGTCATGGACTGCAGCATTGTCCTCTCAGTACTGTTGTACACGGAAAGATGGGGCTTCAGATGTTTCCTGCTTTCTGTTTCAACTCTTCTCCCATGCTATTAAACATTTTTAGTAGGCCTTTGGGAGAAAAGAAAGCGCTATGATAATAGAAGAAAAAGTGCTAAAAGTATGTGGCTAAACCCATCTTCTGCATGCACAGCTTAAATAGCAGCATGTCCCCCATGTTCCTCTGGAGCTGCTAAAATGCAGCTGGTGAAAGCAGTGCCCAGGCAAATCTGAAATGATGGTGTAGAAAAAAGTACTTCTTATAACTTGCTTCTCCTGTATTTCCTTCCTCTGTTTACGACAGTTGCTTTCAGACTACTCTGGACACTAGCTTTTATTTATTTGGAGACTTCTCAGTGGTTCCAGAAGCTCAATAGTTGCAGTGGCAGTACTTGCTAGTCCCATCTGAGACGAGTGACAGGAAGGTTCTCAGTTCACTGAAATGCATCACAGCAGTGATCCACACATGACCCTCAGGTTTGGCTGCCACAGCAGGAATTTGTGCTGAATGCTTGTGCGGGTATGAGCAAAATGTATCAGTGACTCTGTGTGTATTTCAAATGCTGTGTAGCTTTATGACCACCAGCAGCCTTCTGTGTATTTAAGAGGGAAGGGGAGATTGGGCTTGAAAAGTCTGAAATGGAAATACGTACATTGACTTCAGTTGTTGAATTACTGATGATATTATTCAAGACTGTTTAGTAAATAATGATATATTGCCATAAGTGTACACAGATCATCTAATCTTCCTTTTTTGTGATTTTAAATGAAGTAAATTAGCTGCATTTCTTAGCTGGGGTTTTATTTGGCTTGTTTGTTCAATACCTTGGTGAGCCCTGGAAAAGCTGCAAGTATGAAGGTGTATGGCATAATTTCAAAAAAGGCAGGAATGTGATAGAGTGATCCTTTTGTGCTGGTCAAAGGGTTAGAGTAGCTCTTTTGACACACCACAAAGGTATATGTACTGGGTCTCAAGGAACTTTATAGCTGGATAATAACTGGCTTTCAAAGGTTTAACATTTGTTTTTCTGTGCCAAGTGTGTATGGGAGAAGCCTACAAGGTCAAGAGAAAATAAGCAAAAGTCAAAGACAGATTGTAAGACAAATAGTAACATCTGGTAAATGACTTTCTTCTACATTTGTTGAGCCCTTGTTTACTGCAGTGAATGTGAAATGTTTTTCTTGGCAGGATTGTAGGATTAAAGTCCACCAGTCTGGGAATAAAGTTCACACAGGTTTATAACATTACTAATACACAGTAAAAACCACCAAATGTAGTTGCATTTAAAACCTGTATGTTGTAAAAAATAATCATCATCAGTGATGCTAAATGGTTAGAAAATACATAGGTTTTATGGCCTTTTGTAGTTTTTGAGAGGCATTTTGAATATTTCCACTGGTCCATAAGAGTGTATAAAGTGCTGTCACTGTGCCCTCTGTCCACTGTCAGGAAATCTGTCTTTGTGCTCATTAAAGGTCTGTTTCAGAGAAACAATGGAGCAAAGTGCCTAAAAACTGCTAGTGGTCCAGGCTGAGGGCATCACACAAATGAAGGTTTGTGTCTCTCTTATGTGGGACCCCTAAAAGGGAAAAAAAAGTTCTGAAGAAAGGTAATAAAAGAGGCAGAGCAGATCTGGTTTGGTAAATTTCTGATAGTTTCCAGCTGATCCCACACTGCTATTCCCTCCTGACACAATATTCAGGGAGAAATGGTCATACAAACAGAGCTTGACTTCTGTGGGAACTGTCTTCTCAGATGAATGTTTTTCTTCTATGAGGGGAAAAAAAAGGGAGTACAGATTGTATAATTTTTGATAGCATGGGTATAGCAAACAAACAACTTGCCCCTTCTCCAATTCCCCATCTTCTTTCTTTGTAAGACTCGAACTCTGCAGAGGTTACAAAAAAGATCAGGGCCAGCTGGACTCATCAAACAGAAGTTGAAGAAGTTTATTCAGTTGTGGGAGTACTTCAGTGAGTTCGTATTATCATTAAAAGTTTTATTTTGCTGAAAATTCATGTTCCTGTGGTATTTTGCATTGCTTGGACTTTGTTCAATGAGAAATAGTTTAACTGGAACAACAGCAGTGATGTCTTCTGAGATCAAGACACTTGGATCAAATGGAAACGGAAAAAAATCCGTGGGGCTTGCTGATTGAAATACTTAAATCAGTGCTGCAGTTTAATCTCAAATGCATTGTGGAAACTCCCTTGTAGCTCTTAAAAGTTTTAGCTGTAATACTGACTGGAGTCTCTAAGGCTAGGGAAATGAAGATTTCTTCATGCTTGCAGGAACCAGAATGTTGAAACAAAAAAGAGTTGTTAATGTAAAGCTCTTAGGATTCAGTATAGACACATTTCTAAACAGTTCCAAAAGCCATGTAATTTGGCACTGTATGTGTATCTGGTATCAAATCATGCTAGCATTACTTGAAAAATCATGCCTGTTTCTAGAGAACAAAATGTGTCTGTGTCAAAATTCTTGTTTGTTGCCTACAGATGATTTCCTTGTTGGTTTTTGTGCCAATCTACCAGCTTGGCTTCATCGACTTGAACGCAGTCTCTCCTGATTTAAACTGTGTTGTGGAACCTGGCCCTTTGCATTTATATTTATGAAGAAGTCTGTTTATTGTCTTTGATAAAAGCAGAAGAACCCAGTCTGTTTGAAAACCAATGAGAATTGTTCAGTTGTCCTTGTACAGGGGGAAGTTGTATTTTGCTGTTATCTTTTGATTAATGTGCTCTTCAGCACTACATGTCTTCCCTGCTGATTTCGTCAGCCACATGTCAGCAAGTGTAAGAGCCAATTTCTTGCCCTTTGTAAGTCAGGCCAAGGGGAGGTCTTGGGAGCAGAGAGCCATAATGGACCATGGAAGTCTGAGAGCAATTATTTCTAGCTAATCAAACACAAGAAATAGCAGGAAGAGAGGTTTATTTATGGAAGAGATGTCTACTAAGAAACCTACAATTTTTATTTACTACTTCCCTGGAAGATTACTAGAAAAATGAACAAAATAAAAGCCTTGCAATATTTGAAAATAAAAACAGTTTAAAAATCAGTCAGAAGAGAGAAAAATCTCATATACTTAAAAGATGTAAGTTCATTTCTTCATATCTGCTTTCAAAAGAATATGGGGTTTTTTTAAGGTGGTAATGTTATGAGTGGTTAGGACAACAGAAAGTGGATATTTCAAGGTGAATTAAGCTTAATTTATTTTGAAAGATGATAGTTAAGGAAGTTTTAAGATGTAGACTAAAGCAAGTTATTTAGAGTCTGAATTCAGGCCAGTGCAGTGCTGTATCAGCCCCTGCGTAGCTTAGGGGCAAATTTCACCTTAAGCATGAAAGAATTTTATTTCTCTGTGTCATAAAAAGCTGCCCAAAGATACCCCACTTCAGAGAGTAATAGAGTACTAACTTCCAAGGTACTGTTGTTCTTTCCCACTGTGCTACCACATTTTTTCCTTTGGGGATGCTGGAGGGGACAGTTCCTCCCTGATGTTGCAGTAGAACAAGTGTCCCATGTACTTGTCCCCAAGCAGATTCTGTGTGGATTGTTCTTGGTACCCACCTGTCCATTACGACTGTCATGGTCAGCCTCTGGCATCAGCTTGAAATCAGATGGATGCTACTTAGGTTGGCAGCAGACTTCTATGACAAAGAGCAAAACACTGCTTGTTTTGTCATGGGAGTTGTATCCTGCATGTCTTCATGATGATGTATTTGATATGTATTGTGTATTTATTTGGTGGGCTACCTTAGGAGGAGCGTGGTGATGCTTTCTCTCCTCCTTCAGCACCTGTGAGGCCACCCCTGGAGTGCTGTGTGTAGCTCTCCAGCATGAGAGAGATGGAATTACTGAAGAGAGCCCAGTAAAGGGCCACTAAGATTATGGAGGGACTCTCACATGAGAGCTGGGACTGTTCAGCTCAGAGAATGCCCAAGGGGAGTCTTACCCGTGTATAGGAATGTCTGAAAGCAGGGTGCAAAATGGGGAGCTGGTTTTCTCATCTCCCCTGTTTACCATCTGTTCACACTAGACAAGCCATTTTAATATAGACTCAACTCTGAAAATATTTGACAAAAATCTCCACCAGCCAGTCAATCATAGTCTGAGCTAAATATTGAAAAACACTAGAATGTCTTGGCCCAACTACCAGACACATCTGGATGCACTGGACTATTGTTCAAAGGTTCATTGTGCATAACTGTGATTCTGACACATGAACAGTCTGCCCAGATTATTAAAGAAAATAAAAATAAAGCCATCTGTTTATTATATTTACAGGTCATTTTCTGCATATGCAGTTCTTGGAGACAAATGCAGTGAAGCATGAAACAGTGCCTCTTGTATGTTAAATCAGTCCAAGAAGGCACAGTGGACTTTATGACATCGTAATTACATGCAAAAGGAAAAGAGGGAAAATCATGCCTTCAGGTGAAAAAAAGCTGACCAAGAAAAAAAATGGTGTGTGAGCACTTGAAATGGCCTTATAAATTAAAAAAAAATTTTACAATAAAATAGAGCTTCAGAAAAACATGCATGGCTTGCTAAATTGACGCTTTTGTGGATTTTTTTCAGTTACAGAATATGCATGGTAAGACTCTGAGCCTTTTCTGTATATGTGTTTGGTAAGGTCTCTGGTGGTAGGCTTTGGCTGTGTGGATTTCCCTGGTAAATACATGAGTGACTCTGCCCCGTCACTGATGTACTGGGACAATGAGAGCAATTTTAATTGCTCTGTGGTGGCACATGATGTTCTGCGTCTATCTGTGATGTGTGTATTATTTGCAGTGTGCTGCTCTGTAGTATGAACACACACTACATAGTGTGTGTTCATACTTGAGAGGTCTCCTGTGGGCTTCTGGGAGCTACTGGACTAGACCCTCAGAAAACAGGGACAATTACAATTTTATTTGATTTGGCCTATGGGAAGATGTTTTTCACCTGCACTCATAATTATGAATGGTTAACAGTTTCATTTTAGTTTGATTTAAACAGACCTTCAGTAAAATCTTTACTTGGGCCATGTATAAGCTGCAAGGGAAATCAACATTTGTTAATCTATTCTTCTTTGGACACTGGTTTACTACTTTACAGTGCAGCAAAGAATGTATTTGTAAAAAGGTAATTGCACAAATAATCCAAAAGAGGTATCCATGACGTGCCACTACTTTTCCAGAGGAACAGTGTCTAGGTGTGTTAGTACTGTCTAACATTAAAAAAGGTCAATATCTTTTCTGGAAATTGTTCGATTATAAATTGCCCTGGACCCTAAATAGCCCTGACACTCTCTAGCCATAATAATTGCAACTTTTATAGCCCTGGGAAATACAGTCCTGCAGAGGGGGTGCAGGGTTTTGCCAATTGCTTCCTTTGTTGCTGGCAGACAAAAAGATAAATTAATGTTGCTACCTGCCTTTCCTTTTCCTTTTTTAAGAGTTTGCTTAAAGGACCAAGACTAAGATCAAGAGCTTTGCAGATGTATCAAGAATTAATGACTCTTGTCTAAGTCACACATTCTGTGCCAAAAAATCTACATCCCAGCTGAGGTGATGAGTACAGAGACAAACTCTGACAGGGAATATGTCATGGGAGTAGCAACTGTACAAGAACAAGTATTGGGAATGACTTCTTACAGGGAAAACAAAGAAGATTATGGATTCAGAAAAAGACATGACCAAGATGTCCATAAAAATGAAAGCTGACTAGTCTGACAAGTCTTGGATTTCAAAGTTTTGTTGAGTGTATATCTAGACCCTAATGGGTCTGATTTTTTTCCTTAGTGTCTTTTATGGCTTTCCTTTGTATTAGTATGAAATAGAGTCCTTTGCAGTGACTCCCTAGAGCTTCTGCTACTTATCTGTCTTTTAATCATAGTGAAGAATACAGGCCTTTTGATATGGTCCCCTATCGCAGATGAGGATTAGTCAGGGTTGAGGGGAATTGCCCACTCCATAGTTGGCAAGGTTGAGATACAGTTAAAGGAAAATACAGTCACAGAACTCTTTATTTTAGCTTTTTTCTCCATGTGCTAGAGACCTTTTGTGGAGAGAAGAACTAATTCTTCTGGGGAAGTGATTCTGAGTTACCACTCAACCAGTGTCAAATTCAATGTGGCTTCATGAGGGACAGGGGGAGTTGCAGCCTGTAGGACAGACCTGAACTTCTGGGCTGTGACAGATGGGGTCATCGCAAGGGAGAGAGGTATTAAGCCTTGATATAGGTATAAAACTGTTTTAAGGTGTGTTTAAACTGCTCATGACAGAAATTATTCAAAAGTCTTATATTTTTTGTTCGTGCAGAAGTGCTGAGTCAGATCAAAGGCCTGTGCCTGGACCCTCACCATGGTACCTTCTGCATCAGGCCTTAAATCAAAACCATGTGGGTCATGCCTGTCTATGCCCTGGAGTAAGAACAACCAGTGATGCAGTATAACTGAGTCTTTGCTAATGTGATTTAAGTATTTAGGAAAGGAAAGAAAAGACATAATGTGAGTGATACTGTTGTAAGGCAGCCCCTCCATAGCAAAATCATTGACTACATCAGGAATAGTACTAAGAAAAAGATGTTGCTCTGCTGATACATGAAAATTTGGCTTTATTCAAATCTTAAATACTGCATGTGGCAATTTTCTCCCCATCTGTAAAAGGACAGACTGGAGTTAAAAGGTGTACAGAGAAAGGAAGCTAAAATGGTCAAGGAGATGGGGTTGTAGAATCACAAGGAGAGACTTACGTCTGGGACTCTCAAATGTGGAGTGGAGAAGGCTGAGAGAGATGGAATGGATTTTTATGAAGCTCAAATGCAACCCATTATTCACCAAACCCCGAATTAATAGGACTAGGGTCTACATAATTTCTTTGGGTTTAAACCAGTCATCCACTAGTTTCATTATTTTGTACGCTGCATAGTTAACTTCTGATATGTGCTGCTCCAGGAGACTGTGGAAGCTGACAGTATCAACAGATCAAAAAAAATTAAACAGAACATAGTTTGGAGGTCCATAAAGAAATACTGAAGGGATTAGGCAGGACACTTCTACAAAAAAAACCAAAGCAAACCAAACCAAAACAGTACAGCTCTTGTAGGAGAAACAGAATACTTGGCTACATGAAACCCAGTAGGGTTTTGTATGCTTTTGTGTTCATAGGCTGTCATATGTGGTGTCTGGTGAAACCAAAGGCTTAAAGATATAAGTGAATAATTTTTTTTTTTCAGCAGAATTCAAAGGTTTGTTTCTTATCTTTTGGGTAGGCTATCCCACCTTATGCATGGTAATACCTCAGTTTGTAGGGAAGTGTTTTCTTCTTTCTGTTGTCTGTAAATCAACCATTTCAGCCTAGTGGAAGAGAAAGTTACAGTTCATTCTTTTTCTTAATTTTTTTATTTATTAAATAAGATTTCAATCAATGCTTGTAGTTAGGTACAGTTACACATTGAGTAGGGTGAGGTGGTAGAATTGTGCAATTGTTTTATTCTTGGAACATAGTTTGTAACTACTCGTGATTACACTTAATGTTGAAAATAATCTGTAAAAACTCTGGGAAAATGTGTTTTTACAGCTTAATATAATTGATATTCAGAAACGGCTTAGTTTGGTTAACTTTTCTGTTCTCAACTAGTACACTTTATTTTTTGACATCTTTGATGGGATGATCTGCTAGATCTGACTAAAATTGGCGGAGTTGTTCCCTTTTTGGTATGAAATCACTTTATTCTAGATTTGAGTTCTTTAAACTCTATTCTGAAGAAGTTTGTAATTATACCATTTTTGGTGAAAGAAAAGATTATTTCTTCCAGTTTTTTTCTTCCCTTTGAGTAGTATGTTGCTGTCAGGCTTAAGAGCATGGAGTTTATTTCCCTGAAATCAACTGACATGAGGCTGTCAATGCAGTTATGTTGAGCAGCCTTTTGGATCCATCTTTGGCTTTGGACATTCATGCCTTTACTCTGCTCCCTGTGAGGTGGCCTAAGAGAAGACTAAACTATTTTGTACAATTGATACATTCCACCAAGGGTTTTTCTGCTAAGAATCGTGAGTTTTAGGCCTCAATAAACACTTTATTTGCTCTCTAAATACCAGCTTAAAACCAATGTGGCAAAGAAATAACAGCACCAGAATGTCTGTAACTGTTTTTTTTAGTTCTTCCAGAACAAGTTAAAAGACTATGCACAGCCTTAATGACACCCTAGAGTGGCCAATTTGATTCTGCTGTTTCCTACTTCTCTCTCTTATCCTTCCCTGGAAGCAGGACAGGCCTTTCCACATCGGCATGGGAGAGGAACAGGCAGGAAGCATATACTCCTTTCTTTGGTGTCAAACATCATCTCTTTATCTTTTTCCCCATAAAATGCCAGAATATTTCATCTGATGTGAGCAGATCCCAGGCAATGAGTGAGCAAATGAGCCTGTGCTGAGCTGCAGGACCTGGCAGTACAGGAGGGGATGAAGAGTAGGTCTCTATCCCAGTGATGCTTCACATGTCCTCCGCAGTCAAATCCTTCTGCAGAGGACACAGACCCCTTTGCAGCTGTTCCCAGGAAGATCAAATTCTTCCAAGCAGGAGACTTGTGAAGACAAGAAGAGCCCCACACCTATCTGCAGATACCTAAATCCCTTGGCGCTTGCTGTTTTTGTGAGTATCAGAATAGTTGGTGTAATCACGAGACAGTCCTAATTTGTGTCAGTAACACTGAGGATTCCTGCAGTGTCACCCCTGTCACAGCCATTATCACTGAGGCAGTTTCCCAGCTTCCCAGCCAAACTTAGCTCACTCCCCAGGATTTTGAGGGGAGGTGGGAACCAGAGCTGGTGTTTGACAGCCTGCACCTGGGAGGGTACATGCACCCTTTTTTACCTTATCACACGGCTGTACCAGCCAAGTCCTTCGTGTGGCAGGAAAAGCTGCAGTGACAGGAGCGGGCTGCCAGTGTTTGACAAGACTGATTCAGGGAGAGAGCTGGATGGCTAGCTGAAACTGAGATGATTAAAGCTGTATTTTTATGGTGTTTCGTGTGACTATGATGAAAGAATCAGTGACCTTTGCAGTGCTGCTAATGGATCATCAGGTCTCAGGCAAAGTGTTACAAAGCAGGGTTGTAGATCTTCTTACATTGAAGAGATTTTTGAAGGTTAGTGTTTGGAAGGGGGGAAATTATAGGAATATATTTTCAAAAATCCTGTTACTTTTTTGTTAGCTCTCAAAAACTACTGTTAGAGACTTGGAGTAGTGGCCTATTTTTTTTTTTTTTGTTTCCGCCAAACTTGTGTGACAAGGCAAATGACCCTGCAGGCTTTTAGTCTCTTCTTGTCGTGCTCACTGATGGCCAGACCCTCTTGCTCTTACAAAGACTGATGTGGCTTGACATGATTTAGGGCTGCCTCAGTTATTAACTTCCCAAACAAGTTAGCTTTGCTATAACTTCAATGCCAGAAAATAAACACACACACACTGAAAATCCAGTGAAAGTCAGGCAAAGTCTTTCCAGGGTTTTTAGTTTTATCACTACAGCCCTGCTCAACTAGGGAGCCTAGAGAACAACTAAAGAGTAGAAGGAAGAGTCTTGCCTGCTTTTCATGTAGAAAAACCTGGCTTCTTCATCCTTTTCAAGGCAACAGAATGTCAAGTCAGGTTGTGTTGCCTAAGGCTGCTATGCAGTAAGGGGATTTAAATACAACCTCTGCATACAGAAAAAGGAAGTCCCTTAATTCATTCAATATTTTATTAGAAATCTCTTAATGCTGGTCTTATTCCTAAAGGTAAACATCTCAGAGGCTTTTCAAAGCCTGTATTTCATTATTTAATAATCTGTTTTCGCTAACACAATTCCCTAGCTCTGAGCCTGTAACTAAGTCCACAAGCTGGAAATATCAGCAGTCCAGGAACTGTTAAATAATTAAGCCATTGGTGCCTGTAAGTGTTAGGGCTTGAATCACTCATATTTTATTTTCACAAACTGCTGGAGAAAAAGGTGTCATTGTAAAAAGATTACTTGAGTAAGTAAGTCCATGTCTTTAAGGACAAGATGACTTTTTTCTGCAATGGTATGGCTTGAAATTGTATGAATTTTTGTTTAGAAAGTGGGTTTTACAGGATAACATTTAATAGTGAGCCTATACAGACCTGGTTCTTTGTTTTTCAGCTTGTATCCAGTTATCCCATCTTCTGGACTCACTGGAAATCCTCCATTTAGAGGCTTTTTATAGGACTTGCATACCTTTTCTAAAGAATTCCCGGGAATAGCCATTGACTGGGAAATAGTGGTTGGCTCTGTGTGTGTGTGTATGTGAACATGAGTGCAGGTTTACACGTCCTACCTCTCAGAGGGGGGAGATGTCTCTGAAGGAAACTGAAGGCCAAATGTTTGGGCTATTCCTTTTGGCATCTCAGGCACTGAGGTGGATGTGGGCTCATTTTGAACACACCTATGACCCAGACTGCTCTCCAACTTCAAGCAGATGGAGACAGGTCAGCCCACTGAGGGAGTTTCTCATCCATTAATGATACATGTCATGATTTTTCTTCATCAGAGAAATTGGGATTGGTTTTATCATAGTACCATTTACTCTGGAGAAGGACAAAGTAGTACAATCACGGATATAGTGTGAGAGAAGAGGAGTTCAGGGATAACAGCAGGCTTTTGAGAGTGCTAATAACATGCTCTCCCTAATTTAGTCCAGACAGAAAACATTCGAGTGCCTTAATTTGTTATGGCACCAGATTTCTTTCTTTTGTAGACAGTTTGAATCCAGTTGCTGTGTGGAGTGAGATGGCTGGATAGAAATGTTGCTGAGCAGGGAAGGGGAAGAAAATGAGATTTTGATGAAATGTTGTAGGACATGAGAATATTTTCCTTGTTCTGCTGAATGGAATTCTGCACTAAGCAGTGCAAAAACCAAACTAGTACAAGACAGGAAATACATGTGGACTGTCTTGAGTACTGGGGTTTCTATTGTTCTGTTGCATATGGTGATATGACAATGTTACATTTCTGTGTCCATCATCAAACATACTTATTAAAGTAAGATCTGGAAAGAAGTGGCTAGAATTAATCTCTTTTTTTTTTCATTGCCTCTTTGTTTACTTTGGCTTTTTGAAATACCTTGTGACTTGTGATCTCTAATGGGAAATCTGTCTGCATTCCCTTCAGAGTTTATTTGCTGTGTTTACCAAGCTTAGACAGTATTGACATAGTTACTAAGGAGAAACTGGGTTTTGGCAATGCTGGAAGCTTTAGCAACTTTATATACACATAGAAAATTTAAACATAAAAATATTGAAGTAAAAAAACTATTTTTAAATTATTTGATTTCAAAGTACTCATAAATTATGAAATAGTAGCATCAAGCTCACATCTACAACCTCTGTTATACACTTCTGTCTTCTGTATGTTCAGCGTAAAATAGTTTTGGTCATTTTGGCCATCAGCATAAAAATATTTTTCTGGTAAATTTGAGAAGAACAAATTTCCTCAAACGTGCAAATTACCAAAAACATGAAACTTGTTTTTCAGGTGACCAAATGCTTTAAAATAGCTTTCATCGTGCTTAGGATTTACTGGACTTATTTGCAGCCCTCATTTAAACGTAATATTGACGTCTTGTTGTGGGTAGACACAAAAAGAATGTGGAGATATTCCATGATTACCTTCATGATATCCTGTGTATTAAGCAGGCTGTGGACTCTTCTGCAATTGAGTAATGGTGAACAGCAGACTAAAACACCTTTGGTGGGGGGGGGGGG